>JASANF010019331.1:0-24019 GCA_030248245.1 Trissonchulus sp. WLG1_4 | reverse complement strand
GGTATGTGAATTGAGTGTTTTCTATAGAATCCTTAATAAAACTGTATATAGATTAGATTAATTGATTCGTGGGATTAGAATTTGTTTAATTATATTAATTTAAAAAAGTAATTTATCAAATTTTAAAAATTAATACGTAGACTGTAATTCGATTATCTTGAAAATGGAAAGGTTGGTTAGGGGCTTCAGTTATGGACCCCCCTTGTTATACGGTAACAGCCACAATTAACCCTTTCCTTCCTGAATTTTTCTAAATTGCACATGCATTGCAAATGGCAAGTCCAAGCTTTGACTGGGCTTTGATCCGCTGCCACAGACTTGGCATGCTTCCCAGTGACTACATTGTGGCAGAACTGTCACGCCAGACCACTCGGCCACCAGCTCGCTTTACTCGAAAACCTAAGGTATCCTCATGAAGCATATGATTTTGTGAAACATCAGGCCGACAGGTTTCACTAGTGTGACATAGTGCAATTAGTAGTTTTAAAGCCACTGTGGGAAGGAAAGGGTTAACACACCCCTTCCCGACGACAACAACGTAGCAGTGTGACCCCCCCGCCTCACAATAAACTATGGCTCATGTTTGCACCTCCTATCTGGCAAGGTCAGGCATAAATTCGAAATCTAGCCGCTATTTTGGACGAAAGTCTTGCAAAATGCATCTATCGCCAGTTATAGGAGCACTATTCAGTCGGTAACACATGAAAATGCACCTGTTTCGGGTATTTATTACAGTTTTTTAGCATGCAAAAAATCAACATCCTAAATTCTTTAAATTTCATCTTGCATAAGACTCAAATATTCAGACTACATCAAGACTATATTTCCTGTCCATCTTATGTTTTCAGTAAGTACCTATAGAGATGCTTTCACGAACAACAAACTTTCTTGCTTAGCCACGACAATTTCTACACAAAATTACCTATAGATTCATCAAAACTCTCACAATAACAGCTCGGAAAACAGAAAGTTTCAAACAGAAAAACCTATAGCTCTAGTAGGAGATCCAGCTTTCTGCCTGGCCTACTATTGTGTGCGTGTGAGTTAACTACTCGTAAGTTGCTCTCTCGGTTGCCAAGCGAACCAAACCATTGTTCTTGGCTCGGAATGACTGACCACTTTTGGTTGCTGATATATCTCTCTGCTCCTGTTGCAATTTACACAATTCAGCACAAAAGTTTGACAATGTTGCGGCAGAGTACATAATAGGAAGAGTATGACACTGTTTACTTTCGTTAGCTTGGCTGAGCGGTAGATGTACATCCCATTATCAAGCATTAATAACAGGGCAACATATTGTTGCATCGTTCCCACCGATTAGCTAGAATAGGGAAGACTGTCATCCCAAACTTTGGGGACCCACCCCCCGGCTCCTCGATTTGGGGAGGTCCCCCCATCCCCCCTTCATACATGTATATATGTCATATTGTAACATACCGTGTACTCTTGTTGAAAAGTATTGCAATTTACCTATGGTATTCTATTTATATTGTAAATCAAAATCTATAACACTAATTATACATATAAAACAATCAACGTTGCGAGATGCAATTATACAAAATTAGTTTTTAAATTTGTAAATTTTAGCTATAGTTTGGGAAAATTTTTAAAAACTTCGTTTTAATTTTTTCTCTCGAATCTTTCTGGCTTCAGCGTGTTTCAGTCACAGCCTTGGAACTAACAAGCATTATCAGGAGACTGAAAAATTTATTCTTCGTTATCAGTCATTTATCAAAAATTTTCAGCCACACTTCGTTTCTTTGTGATTTTGCAGATTCTAGGATATCTTTTTCTCGGCTACAGTACGAGTGTTTCATGAAAAGATTGATGAATCAGAGAGCTTTGACTTCACATTTTGAACTGTTTTAACAAAGCGCCAGTTCTGATAAAACCAATCTTGTGGAACGGAAAGTGTCATACTCTTCCTATTATGTACTCTTGAGTCTTGACTGAGTAGTATAACTTTCACTTTTTCTAAAGTTGTATCATTGCACTTTTACTGTATTAAAGTTTTGTGTAGTCGAAATGAAGTGGTAACCTACTGTTAACTTTTTATGCTCATTATTGGCTATATTTTTTTGCAGAAAAGAACATCTTTGTTTTTTTATTCTATCCGTCAGCGGAAGGAAGTGCTAAACGATGCCAGTTTCGGAATATAAGGTAAGATATAAACCTAAACTAAATTCTGACTAAAATTTGCTGACTAAAATGTTTCTAAATTATGAAACGAAACCAGAATAATCTTGGAGGACACTCTGCGATTTTCGGGGTCATCACACCCAAAAACAACACAGGTGGGATTCTATACTAGACAGCATCAGCATTAGAATGACCCAGGGAAGATGCGAAGCACCCATCCACCCATTTCTGGATCTGCAGACAAGCGATCTACCATTTGAGTTACTAGGACAATGGTGAGCTGTCAGTAATGCCTCGACGATTATATATTTTAAAGAATACAGCTTCACACACCCTGTGTATGTAATACACGCGGGGCAAATCACTTTCGCACGGTAGGAGGCTAATTGTACAAAGTTTCAGCAGCCCAAACAAGTTACACGAAGTTGGAAAACGTAACCGGTAGTGTAACGGTAAACGTACTGTAACCGGTTAAACTATCCGTTGAGAGTAAACGGTTACACTATTCGCGATTACTGTTTCTGAACGTGTGCACTCTGTAGCCGCTAAGTAACCGGGAATAGCGATCCCTAACCGTATACACGCTAAGTTTGGCTTGTGCACGGTCACACGCGTGTACACGCCACACGGTCAGTTGTGTACTGTGAAGTTTTATTTTCTTTATGGTCTTTATGTTCAGAGTGATATTTCATGTGGCCTAATATATATAGGACGAAAGCTTGAATCATTTCAATTTAAGTTTAGATTGTAGTAAAAGTAATTGCCAACGCTTCAACTTGGGTTAACGTTTTCGTTAAGATAAGGCTAAGGCGTTAGTTCAATGGGAATTCTAGTTGAGGTTATTCTCAAGTTGTAGTTAAGGTAAGACCTTTAATTTCTTTGCTGTTAAAAATATATACCTTTAAGTCTTTAGTTTTCGTTAAAGTTAAATTTTTTGGTCTAACTAAAATTCCCCAGTGAAAAGAAAAAAACCTGTTACAACGTTATTTAAGCATTTTTTTAAAATCAAAATCCTTTTTTTTTGTAACTTTCAACAGCGAAAAATTGTCTTGATGATCTTTCCCTCAGCAGTGAATAAAATTTGAGGATTTCATAGCAGGTGCATACTTTAAAAGGCCTATTCCTTTACCGGATTCAACAGACTGGACTTATTTTAGTCCGAGGTTTAGAGTGTCAGATTGGGTTTTATTCGAATGAACCAAACTTGTTATTTGCGTCAACTCAGATAAAATCACTAATCCGAAACAAAATATCCGACTAAACGGACTAATGGTGTTTTAATCCGGTAACGGAATAGGCGCAGTTTATGTTATTAGTGTTTTCCTTAGAATAAACAAGCCATTGGGACATAATATGCTGCATTTGGTGCTACATATAACAAAACAATAGTGCAGATTACTGCATTCATAAGACACAATGTACAACTTGTGCTAATTTTTTATTCCTACTGTATGTCAGTGGCATTTTCGCAAAAATCTAGGGTGGATTTCACAAAGGTGGTTTTACTAAACCATTGGTTTTACGTACGTTTTGCATGATTTGCACGTAATTTCATTACGAAATATCGAATGATTCGTTACGAATTTCGTAGATTTTCTTAAACCATTGGTTTAGCTCAGTTGAAATTTCAAACCTGCAGCACAGCAGGTCTCTGTTTTGCTGAAATTTTAACTGAGTTAAACCAATGGTTTAAGAAAATCTACGAAATTCGTAACGAATCATTCGATATTGTGAATGAAATTACATGCAAATCATGGAAACGTACGTAAAACCAATGGTTTAGTAAAACCGCCTTCGTGAAATCCACCCCTAGAGTCTTGCTCAGCTTGATAATTCCGGTTGAATAATTAAGATTTTAATTAGTGATTGTATCTGAGTTGACGCAAATAACATGTTTGTTTCATTCGAATAAAACCCAATCAGACACCCTGGCACGTTGTTCATTTGTGCTTTTAATTAGTTATGGTAAAAGAATGGTATTTTGCTGAACTTTATATACTTCAGTATATCATGGCTTTGCCAAAATAGTAGTTAGCAGTCTAGATTTAGCTTTGTTTCAAGAATAGTTATGCGCCAGATTCTATTGGTTGGTTATTAAAGTCTGATTAAAAACTGGTGTATACTGAGACAAAACAAAACATGGGATTACATCACTAAACTAACAAATTGCAGCCATCAAGAGTACAGCGAGTAATGCTAAAATTACACCACATGTTTTTTCTCCTTGTGCAAGACACTTTGGTCAAGCAAGCTTATATACTACGTCTACCGCTAAACGTTAAAAGTATAGCCGTCAAATAAATTCAACTTAAGTCCGTTAAATATTGGCTCAGATAAGATTGACTTTTAATTGGTCAAGAAAAAGGGGGCATTATACTAATCATTAAACTTGGCCATAACTTGACGTAGTGTAAGCCAAGGTAAGCTTGAGACTCCAAACAACACAACCGTTACCGTTAGCAACCTGGGCACTTCTTGTGAGGGCTTATTCTCTGCTTAGATTAGCTTTAAGCCAGCTTACAAAACAACAAGTATAGTCTGTTATATCTCATGAAGCAAAGTTTACAGTTTAATGTGCTTTTGATGACAAAAGTATGCGTTTTTAAGCCAATAGAAAGTTAATCATGTTTTTTTGAAATATTTTTCATATTTTTTATCGATTTAAATATTTATCTAAAGACTGACCAAAAAATAAATTGAACACGGACAAAAACAGGTGGTATGATTTTAGCAGCTATAGACATACTTGCTGTACTCTTGATGGTGGATAAATGTTCTTTTTGTAATGAAAATACATGATTTTGTTTTTTGTCAGTGTGCAATATTTTATTGGCAGACTTTAGTTATAGGCAATTTTATAATTCTACATTTTTTCTAAATTAATTGTCATCGTAACACACTTTTCCTTGTTTTTTACTTGTATTGTTTTTCTACATTGCTTTTTTGTCGGCCTTACTTTTGCAGTGATACATAGGGATAGTGAATGTACAAATGTTTTTGCTACAATGTCTTTCAATTTCTTGTGTAGATATTAGAATTAAAGAAAACTTATGTAATTCGTTTTATCTCTGTCGTGAAATCAACTTATCTCTTGATTATATGAAATGTAAGAAACGTTTGCAAGGATTTGCTTATTAATTAATTAAAAATTAATGCAAGCTGCAGTCTGACAAAACATAGTTGTACCACTTGAGAAAACAAAACATGTGAGTTCGATACGAAAAGAATTGTTTTTGTGGCTGTAAAGAGTCAGAGCAAGCAGAAACAGAAGTCATGCCACTAAATCAAGGAAGTGGCGCAACCTTTTTTGTCAGACTTTGGTAAATGTTTATAACTATATATTTAGAAATTATTTTAACAAATCACACACCGTTAAGTATTGATTTAAGCCGAAATACCTAACATCTACTGTAGTTTAAGAATAAATCCGTGACAAGGTTTCTTTTAATTTCGCATGAAAACATTTTGTCTAGGGTCTGTGCTTTATAGTCTTCTGAGGCCTAAAATTTGTTATTGGACTTTTGATTACGGTTTTTGTAATTCATCAGAGATGGCTTTGTAAGGCTGCCGCACGCTACAAAGGCTTGCTCTATGCTCGGTGACTTTTGTAGTGCGCTGTTGTGTGTGCTATGACGCTGCTTGAGGATTTGTTCAAGGACAAGGTGAGGATTAAAAGGATTAAAAGGATTAAACAAGTTAAGTCTGGTTTATAGTTGTCCTTAAGAACATATGGACAGGGACAAGGACAAATTTCTTCCAGCTGTTGTGCAACTTTGACTGAATCATTTTGTCGAATGTTTTGTATACAAACTTGACTTGAACCCAATTTCTTCCGTGCTAAAATTTGGGTCATTTGGCCGTTTAGCTGTCTTGAAACTGCTATTAATTGATAGAGAGAAGGATAAGGACGAGAGTGAACCGGGCTTTAGGGTTCATTCATTCTTACAGCAGTATGTCCGTTCAGCCGGCAGAATTACAAAATAATCCCGCCACAGTTTGATCTTAATTGACTATTAGTGGCTACCATTATAGCTATGGTTATTTTCTAATTATGCCGGCTGAACGGACGTACGGCTGTAAGTATGTGTCGACCTTTAAAGTGTTGAAAATGACGCTAAATGACATTCCAAGACCTCCGGATTAAACGGACTTAATTTTCAGCTCGCAGCTTTTTTAGTCAGACTAAACGCACTTGTAATTATATACGCTATGTTAAGCGTGCATGTTAAATCGTTTTAGTCTAGTGTACGCATCTGCCTTTTTTTAGCTTGGTTAGTCCGATATCCATTATTAAACGTTGAAGTTTAACGCGTAAAGGAACCGGACCCCAGGTTTTCATCAAAACTCAGTTTCTTATCATTTATCAGTGCACTGTACAGTTATACATGAAACTGTGTGGTATTAAATTTCATGAAAAACATGTTTGCAAAAAAAGTTTTGTAAAAAAATACATCTAAAAACATGAATATCAGCGTTTTTTTTCAGTTTCTCACGTTTTCAATAATTTCGCTGAAACTTCCAAAATATTCTCCAAAGTTATGAGGAAACTTTATTACCTTTTTAGCGCCTTAATAATATGCGTTTTCAAATTAATATTGAGTAGTAAGCTGTGCTTAACTTTTCAGCGCATTAGGTAGCCCGAATAAGGCTCGATTCATGCTTACAGCTGTTATGTCCGTTCAGCCAGCAAAATTAGGAAAATCTCACCACCTTTAGTGTTTAAGATCAGATTGTGGCGTAATTATTTTGTAATTTTTCCTGCTGAACGGGCATACGGCTGTAAGTATGAATTGACCCTTACCTAACATCTCATTCTTCTCCTAGATAGACAAACTATTCGGCTACTAATGTTGGCATTTTTTTACACAAGTTTTTAAAGTTTGTGTTTTTAACAGATTTTTTTTAAATCTTTCAATTGCTCTATCTATTTTTAGGGTACAGTGAAAAAACGCGACCCGTTTGACCCGGAAGCGTCGGCACAAGCCTTGCATGATGCCTTTAAAGGATTGGGTAAAGAAATTAAATTAAGAAATAAATTAAGATAATTATTGTTAATAAATATTTGGAAAGTGTGTTTTTTTAATTTGGTTCTACATGTCCTGATTTCTTTTTAAACTCGATGAATAAAAAAATGTGCGGATTTTACACGTGTTGCATGCTTTTTTGCATTTATTTTTTTATTAATTTGTTAGGCAGCTGTTAATTTACTTCAGTACTAAAATTAAATTTTTTTAATCAATCTTTAGTGACAATCACTTCGTATTTCAATAGTAAGTTGATTAAATACGTGAGCATCGTCTTGGAATGTTATTTTTTATGTTCGTTTTGATATTTTTTTAGGAACCGATGAGAAGGTGATAATAGATATTTTGGGATCACACACAAATGCTCAGCGACAGGAAATAAAAAGAAAATACAAAACAATGTTCGGAACGGTAGGTGCACTTCCACACAACTACTGTACAATTTGACACATCACACAACCATATTCGTTACTTAATATTGTACTTAACTATTGGATAGTTTGATTATGTTAGAGACTAAAGCGTGGATTTCACAAAGGTGGTTTTGTAAAACAATAGTTTTACGTACGTTTTCGTATGATTAGCGCATCATTTCACTGCGAAAAATAGTTTGACTTAGGTATGAACATTTCACTTTTGTAGATTTCCTTAAAACATGGTTTTAGCTCAGTTGAAGTTGAACACCAAGTCTCTGTTTTGCTGAAATTTCAACTGAGCTAGAATCATGGTCTCAAGCCATTTCACACGAGGACACATTTTACGGCACATCGCATGCAACATCGTATGCGACATCCCATGCGACATTTCGTGCGACATTCCATGCGACATCGCATGCGACATGCGACATGACAATAAAAATTTTATCAAAGTAAAATCAGATAGTTCTGATTTTTAGCCAAAAATAACGTCAAATGTGCCAAGAAACGTGTGAAATAAATGTCGCATGGATATCGCATGGGATGTCGTATGCAATATCGCATGAGATTTCGCATGGGATGTCGCACGCGATATCGCATGGGATGTCGCATGGGATGTCGCATGGGTAGTGATGTGAGCGAAAACTGAAACTGAAACTAAATTTGTTCCGGAGCTTAAACTACAGCTGAAACTGCAATGAAATAGGAGCTGAAAATGAAACTGAAACTTTAACTGAAACTCATAAGGCAGCTTTTACATCACTACCAGCATGGGATGTCGCATACGCTGTCGCATGGGATGTTGCATGGGATGTCGCATGTGATATCGCATGCGATGTCGCACGCGATATCGCATGGGATGTCGCATGGGATGTCGCATGGGATGTCGCATGGGTAGTGATGTGAGCGAAAACTGAAACTGAAACTAAATTTGTTCCGGAGCTGAAACTACAGCTGAAACTGCAATGAAATAGGAGCTGAAAATGAAACTGAAACTTAAACTGAAACTCATAAGGCAGCTTTTACATCACTACCAGCATGGGATGTCGCATACGCTTTCGCATGGGATGTTGCATGGGATGTCGCATGCGATATCGCATGCGATGTCGCACGCGATATCGCATGGGAAGTCGCATGGGATATCGCATGGGATGTCGCATGGGATGTCGCATGGGATGTCGCATGCCATATCTCAAGTGACAATTTGTGCCCTCGTGTGCAATGGGCTTAAAAAATTTTATGAAACTTGTAACGAATCAGGCAATATTTTGTAATGCAATTGTGTGCAAATCATGCAAAACGTACGTAAAACCATGGTTTAGTAAAACCACTATTGTGAAATCCATCCTAAGGGTTTATTTGGTTATTTGGTTACCAGATAATGTAGTTTTATCCAGCAGTTTGGGCGTGAGGTCAGATAAGCCAGCTGCTTCATTTTAGTCCGATCTCTCTCCTGCTTAACAGATAAATAAAATTTTAATGGAGTGCGTAAATGGGGCGCAAGGGGTCTTTTTTAGACAATCACATTTTAGAGGCTCTCTTTTTTTCTTAACTCTCTGTCTTTTCTTAACTCCTGACTTTGACATATTCGTGTTCCGTTTTTGTTGGCTTGTGTACGCAAACCTTTCTAATTATACTAGATCAGCATTCATCAAAAACTGTACAAGGGTTGATTCGTGCTTACAGGCGTTTGTTCGTTCCACCGGAAAATTATTTAAAACATCACACGCTACTCAGAACACATATCACAAAAGCATGCTATCAGCTACACTTTATGTACTATACATGGCGTGACTTTTCTTAATTTTCTTGAACGACTATGAATATGAATCGAACTTTAAGCATGAATATTAAATTTACAGGTAAATATAATTTATAAACTGGAGATATGATTGCATACAGAAATATAGCATGCAACAGTAAAAATACCATTTTTACCCTCTCTATAGCTAAACACTACATTAAATGTAAGCTATTGAGGATGTATTTAATGTAATGTAAGTGGATCTAAACGCTGTGATATAATCACGGCGTGACGGTTATTGAAAATTCATTTTGAAGTGGATATGCTGGGTTTTTTCTGAGTTTCCTCCACAGTTAGTGTTTTTGTTTCATCTACTTGCTTATTGTTTTGTTTTTTTCAGGACCTGTTGGTAGATTTGGAAGGGGAGCTTGGAGGTCACTTTCTGGAAACATGCCTGGCTCTGATGTGCCCCAGTCACCTGTACGACGCGCACTGCCTTAGAAAGGCCATGAAGGTACTTGTACATTTTCAACTTTACAAGTCTTATAATTGTAACAATTGTAAGTGCAAAATCAGGCGATTCGTAATGAATTTATGTGATGATTTCTGCACTAACAAATGTTGCACTTGCAAGACTTGTAACGATGAGCAACAGGCCGCAAAGTTTTTTATTACGATATTCTAGTTTATTAGAAATGAAAATAAAACGGATTTAAAATGACACTGAAGCCTGACCAAAATTGCTGAACCCTCAGACAAAAGCGATCAGTCACAGAAATGACGCCACTTGTTTTGTCTCAGGGTTTAGCAATTTCTGGTCAGGTTTCAGAAATTAATGGACAATATTTCATAGTCCGAGATTCACAAAAGGTGTTTTACTGACGCTAAACATTCATTTCTACAAAATGAAATGCCTAAGAATCTTAATGAAAATTTCTAGTGGTATGTACATATACGAGCAAGATCTTTACGAGACTTTACATAGGTAGACTATAAAAGAAGAGATGAACACTTTTCTTGAATTTCCCGACGCATGCTGAAATTTTGTCAATTTTTTTGAATTTAGTTAATTTAATCCAGTTAATCTAATCCAGTTGATTTAATCCAGTTAATCTAATTTATGAAAAAATTTAGCCTAACAGTGTTTGTTTCAGGGTTTGGGTACTGACGAGAAGTGCCTCATTGAAATTCTTTGCTCTCGGACGAACTCGGTAAGATAAGAGTAAAATACAAATGTTGGCTCATTAGTATTACCAAGAGTACATAATAGGACCTAATCCTAATCCTAATCCTATTATGTACTCTTGGTATTATGGGGTTAAAGAACCGCAACCTAAATACCGCTTTAGTTTTTTTGTTTAGTAGTTGCACGCACACATTAAAGGTTCATGCCATTGCATACGTTTCAATTTTCACCCAAAAAAGAAAATAGTATTCGTAAACTAAAAACAAAAACTAAAAAACTAAAAATCTGTAAATCAAAAATTCCTTATTTACAGGAATTGGAGCTGATTAAAGAAGCTTACTATGGGGAATTCCGCCACCTATTGGACGAAGATTTGGAATCGGATACCAGCTCAGATTTTCGGAAACTCCTAAGATCCTTACTAAACGCGGGGAGAGAAGAAAACGCCGAGACTGATTCAAAACTCGCCATGCAAGATGCTATGCGTTTGCTCGCGGTATGTGTGGCAGCAAGAGTACATATGGCTCGACCTCTATGAGAGTGAGACGCTATTATGTACTCTTGGTGCCTTCATATGTGCCATATTATCAAAGTATTGGCCCATTCTTGACTACAGGTTTCAAAGTTATAGAGTTAATAATTAGTTTCAGTTCGACATGAATTTTTTTGTCTGCAATCATTATAGTTATGACAGTTTAACGGGACCGTTAGCGACTTACTGACGGTAATTCATGGCTTAACCGTTCCGGCTGTGAAGTAAGATAGGCTGCCTAGAGTCCTTAAAAGTATCATCGGCACAGTAGCTGAACGGCACAGCGCTGGTCTGCGGATTTAGCGATGGGTGGTTCGAATCCCTCTGGGTCATTCTAATGATGCTGCTGTCTTTCTTTAACTGGATTTTAACTTTCTGAAATGGATTAAACAGATCATATTAAAACTTGTTTGCATGAGACTTTTAAAGCTGTAGTTCAAGATGGGCCATAGTCCTTTTCTATATTACCAACACTCACCGTCCATTATAATATCTGGAAATGCAAATAGAGCACCCTAGAAATTTAAATTGCACCATTTCGTTTTCCAACACAAGCTAATGAAGTTTTCCTTGTCACTTTAACATATATATCCAATGCTTGCTTAATGTTAATCTGTGGGGTCTTTAGCATGTGCATACTTGGCTTTCGTTTAAAATCAGTTGAAGTCTGTTCCACAGTAGGTACACAACTACATAGACTGTAGTGTAAAATACATAGGTTAGAACTTAAGCTAGAACAGAACACCTTTATCCAGTATAAACAGTTACAGTACCGACCAAAATTACTTGCTACAGACTCCGCAGTCAAGTAATTTTGGTTGGTAAAGTAGATGCACATAAGGGGTAGGGAGGGTATTCATTCCCCCTCAGTGGGGTCGGCAGTAGGCACCCCTTCCCCCCTCAGACAACGGGCCACCCCTCAACCCTCCAGCCCTCTCTGACCGTCCTCAGAAATGAGTTGCAAATCAAAAAATTGTAACAATTTTTTTACTATTGGCCGAATAAATCAAAATCATGACACCCTTCATGGTCAAACAGGATTTTGCTTGGCCCTCGTCGATTGTATTAGTTCTAATTCTGTGCAAAACACGAAAATAGCGTAAAAATATGCATCGTTTGCCAAATTACAGATATGATAATTTATGTGAAAATTGTTGTAAAGCCATGTAACCGTTGCTATAATTGTCATACCTAATAAAAAGGTGTTTACTGTTTACACGTGTTGTAGAAGATGGTTTTTGTCTATGTTTCTGTATGAAGACCACGTACTGTGGACTGTGGAGCATACTTTATGCTAACTTCAAACGAATATATACCATGTGTGCACGTGCTATTATAGAAACCCTTAGTCCTCTTAGCGTTATATGTGGCTATAGCTTGTCTGAGTTTTATTCATAAATTTTCTCTTGAAAACTGTTTTCCTGGCCTGAAGCTAAGTGCAAGCGTTTTGATAGTACTCTTAGGTTACTAGTACTTAACAACATTCCGTAATGCGTACGTATATACTTTTATCGGTTACCCATGTAGGCTATACTTTGGTTTATTTTAGTTAAATATTTAAATAATATAGTTTTAGGACACACTTACTTAGTACAAAAGTTTTACGAAGCTGTATTTTCAATTTTATGAGTAAAAATATCTATATATCTGCAAATTAAATGAAAAGAAAAATATGTAAGTATTAGCAAGAGTACAGTATATATTAGGTACAAACGGCAATATTAAGAAAAGCGTACCTGTGCTAATTTGAGTAAAACACGTTTTAGATTTAAACACGTTTCGATACCATGACGTAGCGTAGACTTTTCAATGCATAAATTTGTAGGCTACTTTGCAGGTCTGACTTAAGTTCTGATGACAACACGCTTGTGTTTAAGCTTCTGCAGTTTAAACTTAGCTTTCGCTGCATGATGCTTGAGTCAAAGTAGATTCGATGGAGTTTTCCTCTTATATTCATTAGCATGTGACTTTAATGCAAGATTAGACAATGAGCACTTCCCTTATGCAAGTCTACACTAAGGCCCGGTTCATACTTGTCCGTAAGCGTGTCCAATTTTGTCCGTAAGCTAAAATTTTAAAACTGCTGCAATAAAATTAACATTTTATTGATTGATTTTGAATACGAAAACTATACTAGTAGTGATCTAGCAAATTTCGCCAAAATAATAACTTATCACACTTTTCTTGTACCGGCTTACGGACAATTCCATAGGGATATGGACACTGGCAAGTATGAACTTGGCTTACGGTTTGGTTTTCAATATGTCCGCCAGGTTACAGTCTAGTAGACTCTATTTTGTTCTCCAATATTGCGTCTCAAACGTCTCATTACAAGCCATCCCCACTAAACCAACGAAACCTGTTGCGGACATGTTTCAAGCCAGCCCTAAATGTTGTCACGGTGGTGTTGCGTGGCTGGTCGGGAGTGGGGTTGACTATTGACTGTTTCAGATCATTCACCTGTTGCAGGAGGGCCAGGGTCGCTGGGGCACGGGCGAGTCGGCATTCAACCACATCCTATGTCTGCGCAGCGTTGCTCAGCTACGACTGACTTTCCAGGCCTATCGCAAGAAAGCCGGCATGACCATTGAGCAGGCCATTCGCAAGGAATTCTCGGGCGACATGAAGGAAGGATTGTTGGCTATAAGTAGGCCATGGCCTAGTTGGGCCCGGCGATTTATCGAAGCAAAATGTTCGTCGTTGAAAATTTTGGATTGATCGACATAATTTGAACGAAGAACATAACACTGAAGTATAGGACAAATGTTTGTCGTTGAAAATGTTCGTCGTTGAAAATGTTCGTCGTTGAAAAAGCAAATGTTCGTTGGGCTTCGATAAACCGGCCTAGTTGTGACGTACCTAATTATTTCGTAATTTTGCCGACTGAACGGGCATACGACTGTGAGTATGAATCGACCCGAAGGATTTGTAGAGTGTACACCTTGGCGTAGTTAGCGAAGTTTGACATAGTATGGCGTATCGAATGAAAGTTCAGTATTACATGTTTGATAAATAAATACAGCCGATAAATTTATTTACGAACAAATTATATATGCCATAAATCAATGCATACAGTATGGTTGTGCGATTATTTTGGTAATCTTGCCGGCGCGATTGAAAGGGCTAACACTAAGGGCCAGGTATTTTGTATAAATAGACTGCGACTGATATTTTTAAAATTTCAAAATTATGATTTTTTACATCAATAGGTAGTTTTTAGTAGTTTTCAATAGTTTGTTTTGTAGTTAGGTCATTATCAAAACCATACACAATTCTTTTTGTTGAAATATTGCAAAAAAAGAAACTGCCAACGGTGGCGGTTGCAATACTATACTGTACGTCTAGGAATGACTTTTGCTCATAATCTAAGTATACGGATGACATTCATCGAATTCATACAGTTGCACAAGTTGATAAGAAAACACAAATTTATACCTACAAGTTTTCATATTTCAGTTCAAGTGGCAAAGAATGCACCAGAGTTTTTCGCAGACCGCTTATACTCAGCGATGCGCGGGGCGGGCACTGACGACGACACTCTCATCAGAATTATTGTGTCCAGAAGTGAAGTGAGCTGATACTTGTGATTTACAAGTTAGACCCAAGGGTTGAACCTATCATTAGATTTCTGCTTATTTTGTCAATTAATTATTAAGGCTTCATTTTCATGTATCACCGCGTCAAGAACACAATACCCCCTGAAGTAAATACAAGACTGCAGCTAAAGTAGAAACTACATACACTCCGTCACCATCGGCTATAGCTCCTTTACACACCACCCCCCGGCCAAGTCTCACAATTAAATCACTTTCGATGAGCGCATCTATCTACCCAGTATCCACGCTCTACCTATCATAGGCAGGCAAAAGAGTGTCTCAGTTCCATATGAGTGAAACATGGATTTGTGAAACCACTGCTTTAGGTATTATTTTTCAATATATATTAATTTCAGATCGATTTGCAACTAATCAAGGATGAGTATCAGCGAAAGTACAAGAAAAGTCTGACAAAAGCAGTGAAGGATGACTGCAGCGGGGATTACTGTAGATTGCTGCTGAAAGTGATCGGAGAGGCGTAGCTGACTCCGCCACAGAGAGGACGGTTCCATCTACAGAAATACGAAAAGACAAACAAGTTCAGAAAATCATGCGAAATGCAGACTTAAGCCCGGGTCATACTTGTCCTTAAGACCATAGGGACAGGACAAGGACAATTGTAACTGTCAGTCCTTGTGTGAAACATAGAGGACATACCTAGTTTCGTCTAACTTTTTGCATACGAAGTGGACTACACCCCGAATCTTGTCGTGAAAAAAATGGCTCATTTGGCCATGTAGTTATATCTTTAAACTGTTTCAAGACAAAATGATAGTCACAAGCATAAGGACGAGTATGAATCGGGCTTTAGCCTCTATCTTCGAGATGAAATCTTTGCATAAATTTTTCAATCTGCAATCGGAACATAGCCTACGCAGCAAACCTGTCCCAAACTTTTTTAACTTTTCATGTGCCAGTATGGTATGACCTAGTTTTAACCTGTTTTCCCACAACAGCGACTCTGATTTCAGTGTATATGTGTAGGTTATAGCACGCTGTAGAGTGCACTCAGTAATTTATACGCACTGTTACGTGAAGCTCCAAGTGCATGAACGAGTGCGCGCAGCGCACGAGTTTATGCACGCGGGCTTCACGTGCCAGTGCAAATGATTGCTGAGTGCACGCTACAAAGTATTATAATGTACTTATGTTATAACTGTTTTGTTTGAAATAACAGTGCAATAACTAAGATGCACGCCTACAGCAGTGCAATAACTAGATTATACGGCACGCTGTGAATCTAGCACCTAGTTATTGTCGTTAGTTATTGCACTGATATTTCAAGACAGGTATGATACAAATTAGATTAGAGCCATTAAGCCGGGTTCAGTCTTGTCCTTAAGCACATAGGGACAGGGACAAGGACAATTTTTGGTCAGCTATTGGGGTGCATTGACAAAATTGTTTCGTCTAATTATTTCTGTACGAATTACACCTTAAGCCCGGTTCATACTTGTCCTTGTCCCTGTCCTTATCGTTTTGTCCCTAAGCGATTCCAAGGAAACTACTTGGCCAAATAAGTTTATGTTTGGCATGAAGAAAGTCTGGGTCACATCCATATTGTATGCAGAAAATTATCCAAAACGCTTGTGTAAATTTTCCGTAGCATCTGACTAAAATTTGTCCTTTTCCCTGTCCTTATGTCCTTAAGGACAAGTATGAACCGGGCTTTATCCTTTCTTTGCGCAAAGAATAGGCTCTTTTGGCCTCGCAGTTTTCTTAAAAATTAAGTAAGGACAAAGATAAGAAAAGTGTCAAGTTTGAACTGGGCCTTAATGGACAAATGTTGCAC
The DNA here is from genome assembly GCA_030248245.1 of Trissonchulus sp. WLG1_4. Taxonomy (NCBI): domain Eukaryota; kingdom Metazoa; phylum Nematoda; class Enoplea; order Enoplida; family Ironidae; genus Trissonchulus; species Trissonchulus sp. WLG1_4. The sequence goes on along the minus strand of JASANF010019331.1, from coordinate 7,590 downwards.
AAAGTTACTTAACCGTAAATAGTCTTTAAAAATTCATAATTAAATAGTCTTTAAAAATTCATAATTAAAATACCGGGTTTGCCAAATTTACAGTTTTGTGCAAGTACCTACCTACTTACCCATTGCTTGTGTAGTTGTGTATTTTTATGACATTTATGGCAATTTTGCAGCAAGTCAAATAGACTAAATTGAGTCGTTATTCGTTAAATACATATGTAACTAAAACCAAGAGTATAAACGTATGGCACATAAATAATATGACACTCTTCCTATTACGTAAGTATGCCTAGTGGGGCAGCCAAATGGACAATTTTTGTACGGTTGTTAGACGAAATAATATAACCGAAATATATTAGGGGTCCTATCTCATACTCAGGTAGTATTAAGTGCACTATGTCTAGCGTCTAGCTTATCTCCGTGTTAGCTATAGAATACAGATATTATTATTGTACTTGTAAGTTAGAGTTGATTCAGATTTCAGATATAGTGCCGAAATCACGAAAAAATCATGCCACATGTTGACTTTATAGATTACTCTAGTGGCGTGATTTTTTCGGCTGAATGGACATACGGCTGTAAGTATGAATCAACTCGAAACTTTGTATTAAAACTTAACATTTATTATTTAATAATCTTGATAAGTTTGCATTGCATGCCCATCTTTGCAACGTGTTTGTATTTGCTGCTTTGATTTATTGAAAATTCATGTTTATTGGAAAAATGGACAACTTAAACAAGCACTACTTCTGTTTGTTCGAAAAAAACTTTCTAAAAAGCAAAGCAGCTTTTTTTGTAATCTGGCCAATGCGTTACCGTTATATATAATTGACGTTTCACATGAAAGTAGCACTATAGGTATCACTGTAATATGCTTTAGCTGTGCTGGTTCTACATGTTATGCTATTTTAACGAAAATTATGTTTCTTATTTAATGAAAAAATATTTTGGTTGACTTTCGTACATACCAGAATCTCACCCATAAGGTTACTTTTTTGCGCACATGGCTGTTTTAAAAAAATAGGTACTCAAACTTGGTCTGGTTTTAAACTTGAGCTCAGATATATAGAACATTAAAGCCCGGTTCATACTTGTCCTTAAGGACATAAGGACAGGGACAAGGACGAATTTCGATCAACTGCAGTGACGAATTTACCAAAGCATTTGTTTGGGCTAATTTTTTGAATACGATCTGGATGTGACCCAGACTTGCCTCAAGGTAAATATCAACTCTATTGGTTAGGTAGTTTTCCTGGAATCGCTTAAGGACAAGGGACAAGGACGAGTATGAACCGGGCTTAACGGTGGACTGCACCAAATCAGATTAACTGACGAATATGTAGCTTAAACCGATTTAGCTCAGACTTATTCCATTTATAGTATTCGGTCCGCTGAATGTGCTTAAGATTAAGTTAACTGGGGTTTAGCTATCTAACTAAATCTATTTAACTGGAGTTTAGCCCCAGCTCAGACAAGTTAGACTAGTCAAGTTAATCCGATTTGGTGCAGTCCACCGTAAAGTGTGCGTTCTTGCAAACAAAAATGAAAATCTGTCATCAACATTCAAAAAAATAGCATTTCGAATTTTATTAGCAAGATCTACTATTTACTATCACACAGACAGCACACACACTAGTAAAACCAAAACGTTGCAATTTACACACAAAAATATTGCAACCAAAAAAATACAAAAAAAGCCTCATTATATGAATTAAAACCTTGCCTAATAAGCAGAGTTGAAATTATCACAGAAAAAACACTACAAAAAAGCCCACTACTACAAAAAACAAGCTATACAAAATCAGTTTCTACTTGCCCGAACTTTGTTTGCGTAAAAGCAGTTTTTTTCTAGTTAAGGAACTAATCTCTGAGCAAAAGCTGCTAAACGCTGAGACAAACTAGGTTGTGTGAAATTCCGCTACTCTTGGAGACAGGAATTCCGCCATTATATACGTGCTACTGGCATATTTTTCGGCAAAATTTTATGGGGGGGGGGCGCGGACAGCCCCCCCCCCCATGCGTCGACCAAAATGGGGGGGGGGCGCATCAATTTCACGATAAAACACTATTTTTACAGGAAAAAATGGTTATTAAAATGTTACGTTTTCATACGCTATTATAGCTACGCTAATACTAAATTTAGCCAAAAAGGACTCAAAAACCCGACGAACACGACATCGCTACAGCTATAAATTCGCTAAAACGTTCTTCCGGAAAAAAATTTGGGCTATGGGGGGGCACCCCATCTGAAATCCCATCTGAAATGGGGGGGGGCTCAAAATGAGGAAGCGCGACCTAAATGGGGGGCTCCGGACCAAATGGGGGGGCGCCCCCCCAGCCCCACCCCCACTAAAAATATGCCAGGTGCTAGACTCTTGATGGTGTGAAAATAAGTTTCGAATGAAAAACCGCGCTTGGTTTTGTCTCTGGCTGGGCCCAGCAATTTTTGCTCAGCGTTCTTGTTCTTGTTCTTCTTGTTGTCTAAGCTAGTCTTCTATTTAAAGCCACGTACGTGATCTAATCTTGTGAAAAAACTACTACAAAATACTAATTAAACTCTGACCAAAAAATGCAGGACCCTAAGACAGAAAGAATACACGCGATTTCATGATGAAAAGAACGAAATGCAAGCATCAAGAGTACAGCTAAGTAATAGTCACAAAAATCATGCCACCTGTTTTGTCTCAGGGTTCAGCAATTTCTGATCAGACTTTCACTTTAGTTTCTGTGAACGCTCATGCCTCAATGTGCAAGCTAGTTAGTAGTAAAATAAATGTGACTATATTGCTTCCTAACCTTGAGCTCAAATAAAGCTTCCAGAAACACGCAAGCATAAGAAAGCTGAAGAGATGTGCTTAAGAATGTGAGCGTCCACAAAAAAAACAAAAAATGCCAGCTTGGACATTGAACACAAACAGATTTTTCGCTGAGAATAATAATGCCAAAAGACGGATTCATACTTCATACAATCCTTGCATTGAAACTTCACAAAAAGGCCCGGTTCATACTTGAAAGTAGGCCAGGCAAATTGCTTAAGATAAAATTAGAAATACAAGCACTAGTATGAACCGAGCCTTTTACGGTTAAATCATGGTTATAGCTCCCAGCTACAGATACCAATTTGTGCTGTGAAATTTTCACATATATCACACCAGCAAAGTGACTGAGTTCATAAACGCATCAGACCAAAACGAAATGTAAAACACAAAAAATATCAGCACTAAATATATCAAATTAGCGTTGCAAATCATAGAGTCGAAGTTCAAAGCGTTAAAATTTCAAACACTTTACATTATAGAAAAAAAACTAAAAATGCTTTAGGTCCGTTTCCCACTAGAAAAAATCAATCAAAATTCAACCAATCAAATTACTGTTAGAAAGAAATCGACCGACCAATCACATAGATTGATTTTTTCAATGTTTTCTACAGTGAGAGTCTAACGCAAAAAAACGGGACAATTAATAAACACACGGATTGGATTAAAAAATAATCGGGTTAAAATAATAATAAATTCGTCTGTTAAATACTCTAAAGTAGCCCACTTAAATTCGGCTAGGAACAGATTGCAGCAAAAGAAATCTATTCTAACCGATCTAACTTACTCTAAAAATAAAATATAATCTCCAAAAAAATTAATCTAATCCGTTTAATGCATGAGTGGCTAAAAAAAACCACAATCAATAATCCAATGTGGACTTTGTCGTTACGGGGCAGAAGGGGGTATTGGTAGTCTAAAGTCCACCGCCGGATCTAAGCGCAGAGGGGGATTGTACGTCCAATTCCTGGACATATTTGGCGAAACGGGAATGGGACACGGTGCCGTGTTTCAGACCGCTCCACAGCTAAAAACACAAGAACAATGTGGAACTTTAGACTTAATCTAAAAAATTCCTATCGACCCAGTACAGATTTCAAACCAATTAATTAAATTAATTATTAATAAACACAGTCATACATGTATGAGGGGGGGATGGGGGGACCCCCCAAAATCGATTAGCCGGGGGGAGAGGGTCCCCAAAATTTGGCCGGACAGGCCCCCCGGCCCCCAACATTTTGACCCCGTTACACATATGAACGCAGTTGTCTATGTGTATTCCACAGCAATACGTTAAAAGTTAAATGCAGGTTACATTAGATTTGATGAACTCTGCGCGACCTAATATAGAGGAAAAATTGCTTCCCTAGTCCCTAATGAAGTAGAGAAATATATCAAGTAGTTCTATGTTATTTGTTTGCTTTTTACTTGCAAACGCTATTACAAACGGGAGAAATTTATTTTTTACAACTGCCAGCGTTTAAGAGGAGCTAGAAAAGTGTCTCACTCTTCTTTAACAAAAATCGAAACATTATTACGTTTCTATTAGTTAATCCACACCAAAATTGAATCCCCTTGATTGCACCAACCTGCAAAAATTCCATCAGGTCCACTTCACCGTTTTTATTCAAATCAACTTCGTTCAGGATTTCATGCAAAAGTCGTTCGTCGATTTTCTGACCGCGATCCTGCAACATGCCCAACAGTTTAAAAATCAAAAATGTGACAAAAAAATTTTGAACTATATACATCATAGGTATAATACACTGTCGCATACATGTATTAGGGGGGACGGAGGGGAACCCCCCCCCCCCCAACAAAAAAAGAATCGAGGGGCCGGGGGAAACGGTCCCGAGTCCCGAAAATTTGGGCAAAATTTAGTAAAAAGGGCACTTTTTTGCAAAAATTTCACAAAATTTAGGGCATTTTTGGTCAATCAGTGGGCGGGTCCCCAAAATTCGGCCGGAGAGGCCACCCTTCTCCCAAATTTTTACTCCCTTACATGTATGCACTGTCATTATGTGCGAGTGATGGCACACACAACACGCGTGCACTAAATACATACGTTGATGCAGAAACTGAAATATATAGTTGACAGTAACACTACAATGAAAAAAATAACTGATTTAAGCTTCACATTCTGCAATATTTCATCACATTGGTGAAACAAAAAACCTTAGCTTCTCTGACCAACATTATAGTTTTTTGCAATAACAAAATAACTTAGAAAAAACCTACAAAAATATAATACAAGCGCTATACATTAAATATATAGTTATTATATATCTGCGCATTATATATAATAGTACATACTATAAGTATTTAATTAGTCTTAATTAATAATAGTATACGAATAATACAAGTAGCCACCGCGACAAGAGCACACACACAGCCAGAGCAAGCAGACCCTGCAAGCAACGGGAAAAGATTAACAGGCAGGAACAAAACCAACCTTTCCAATTTCGTGGTGCTGAAAGCATGCAACAAACAATACAACAAATCAATTAAATAAAACTATTGAATAATATCAAGAGTACACAATTAGGAATGTAAAACACACAAACGTACATAATACAATCCCCATTTATGTACTCTTAATATTACCAAGGGGCAGTCTAAAATGGATTAGACGGATTAGTTAGACTAAAATTTGATTGCTCGATAACTCGTCTCAAAATCGAGATAGACTTAAAATTTTTGTGCACACTTATTGGCAAAACAAGATTGAATATAATCCGTTTAATCCATTTCAGGAGTTGGCCGTAAGAGTACATACTACTGTCTCACTAAACAGCAGATACTAAGATACTTGAATTGATTTTCACGTATCAATTTCTATTGGTCTAATAACACACGCACACTGCATATTGATTGATATAGATTATTATCTCATTATATATTTCGTATGAATTGTCGCGCTGTTACTGATATAATTTTTCTTGCAGTAAAGTTAAAACACAATTATTATGACATAATGTTTGTTAGTTTATTGTCTGATCAAAGGAGAAATTTGGTAAGCCAAAACACACAGCAGTGACACACAAAAGCAAATTACGCATGCGCGATAAAAAACTACAAAAAATGACACAGTACTAATTTCTAATGAACTTTCTTACTAAAGTTCAACTGCGACCTAAAAAAGCTTTAGTGAGAAAAGTGCCCAAGTGCTAAAACTACTGGAAGCGTGCTGGTGAACAGAAACCTCGAAGGTTTGACTTGTCCGTAGTATATTATACGAGTCCATACTAATTGTCCGTACGGGTGTTCACTTGTTCATAAGCAGATTTTTAGCGTTCATAAAAGTGTACATCTATGAGCAAATGCTTTTCAAAATGTTAAGAGTAGCTACCGTATTTTCTCGAATAAAGCCCCGCGGTCTTTATTGTTTCATGAAGGTCTAAACGGGGGGTTTATTCAAGGCGGGGGCTTTATAATTTCGTGAGTGCCTTGACAGGAGATTTATTCCAGACAGGAGTTTTATTCAATATAGGAGCTTTATTCAAGACGGGGGCTTTATTCGAGGTAATACGTTAGGCTACGAGATTCCAATATGTACTTGGTACACGTACAATATAGAACATTAAGACCATTTCAAAAGTAAATATGGACAAGTGCAAACCAAACCTTCTTTGTCACAAAGGCCGTTAATCACAAACTAACGACTAGAAACGAGTAGTGACTATCCGAAGCAAATTTAGCGACTTATTATGCTTAGATCTAATAGTAATTTATTAGTTATTAACAAACTCAATTAGAATTAACTGAAATATAACTTTTCAAGATATTGTCATAAAATAGATGTTCTGGACTAAATTTAATTAGAATGACTCGCACAACTGAATTTGGGATTAATTTGTTCAAGGAAAATAAACAAAGCGCGCTCCCCTTATCTCACAGAACCATCTGCCACTATTGCAAAATGTAAGGCACTCAAGTTTTAATAGTTAACCAACACCAATGTAGTAACCAACTCCGGTTAATCTACGTTATAAAAATGCCCTATTTAACTAAAATGACTTTTGCGATTACTTGCTGTACACTTTATAGTCAAAATCTAATCTTCGCAACGAAATGGCACGTTTCGTTTTCTCAAGCGGTGCAACTATTTTTGTCAGACTTTAATTATCATTAGTCATTAGTTTGTGACTATCACCAAAAAAGTCCACTAAATCTATTGCTAAACTCTAAAGCCAGTGCAACGCTAGCAAGCACAGTCTATTAAAGTCTGACCAAAAAATGATGAACACTGAGAGAAAACAGGTGGCGTTAATTTAGCTTTTAGCATCTACTCGCCGTATCAACTTTTATCAGCCCAAACTGATTTCTTTTTCTAATGACATCACATGTTTTGTTTTGTCTCAGTTTTCAGCATTTTTTGGTCAGAATCTAGAAAGCGCAAAATCCCAGTCACCAAGTATATTAATATACTCCTCTGCAAGTGCAGCTACCTTAAAATGAGTCCTTAGATCGTTAATTGTGATGAATCCTTGTCGATTTTTGTCCAGAATGGCAAATCGTTTTTTGGCCATTTCGATTTCTTGCTGATTCAGGTTTAGTGGGGTTTCCTCCACAGCGCGTTGTCGGGCTGTGGTGCCCATCTCCACCTCCAGAAACTTTTTGGCATTGTTTAGTTGGCGCTGAAAAAATTGAAAAAAAAACAATTTAAAAATTTAAATTCAAACGGCTTTAGCAAACATACAAGCATCTAATTCAACAGTTAACCTCGAATAAGAATATTCCACAGGATTAGAAAAAAGCCCGGTGCAGACTAAATTGT
>JASANF010019328.1:0-19141 GCA_030248245.1 Trissonchulus sp. WLG1_4 | reverse complement strand
CCCATTCTAGCTCAAACTTTAACTAAAAAATCTAGCTTAATATGCAAAGTTTGAACTTGAGGTTAGCCAAAGTTTGCGGGTGAACTGACATTCTTCTGCAGCAGACAGTTTGGACCATTTCATGCTTGGCATTCTATTTGGAAACTTAAATAAATTGTAAAAAAATCTTCGTGATTTTGGAAAATTTTGAAAACTTCAAGTCTCATCTGAAATACCGAGACCACCCTATGGCAGGTCTCGGTGTTCCTACCGAGACCGAGACCGAGACCGAGACCAGCCTAGTCTCGGGTTTTTTACGGGACCGAGACCGAGACCGAGACTGCCAACCCTGATCTATATGTTGTTTAACAACAGTTGTTAATGCAACACATAATTAGAAGATAAAAGTTATCTGTTTGCTTTACACGTTACTCATTTTTTCAAGAAAAATCCTCTATTCTTGTTAATTTAGTCATCTAAAGCCAGGGTTTTGAAAAACCATGGTTTTAAAATGTTGGTGAAAAGCAGTTTAAACCATGGTTTTTCTAAACCAGGTTTAAACTATGGTTTAAACCAGGTTTAAGAAATTTGATTGGCTAACGTGCTCAGTCAGCCCATTTTTTTAGAACATTAATTAGAAATTACTCTATTTTAGAATAATTTCATTACGAAATGTTCTGTCGAATGGGTTTTTCTAAACCAGGTTTATACCATAGTCGTGGTTTAAACCATGGTTTTTAAAAACCACCGTGGTGAAATCCACCCATAGTGTTTTAGATATCTTCACATAACTTTCCCATAAGTTCTGCCATAGTTTTCACATAAAAATATATGCTCTCGCTGGAAACCGCATAAAATGTGCACGCACACGCGCTCACACAATTATGTAGATGCCTAACAGCAGGATTGCAGCTTTTATTTTCGTGCTGAAGGTGCGTTCATTTAAAATCTCAATTAAAATAATATTAAGTTGGTTTATTAGTTGATTTAATTATTTAAGGGGGTAGTGTCGCGAAAGCAGTCGATTTTGCGCGACTATAAAACTTTTTTAGTAAAAGATAAGACATTGTTCTTTATACATTCTTAGAATATGTTTTAAGCCAAATATTGTTGCTAAGTTTCAGCAAAATTATGCAGCATATAGTTAGCAGTGAAGTCGCAAAGTCGCAAAAATGACGTTTTAAAAACCTATTCACATTCGATATTTTCGTCACAATTATAAGTATTTTTGTTTGATGCTATACACAGACTAAAAGCACATATGCTCTGGTTTTTGCACACAAAATTTAGTGCAAATTGCTTGAGTGGTTGCGGAGTAATACCTGTTTGAGCTGTGAAACTGTGAGTAAACTGTGAAGTACTCACAGCAATAATGATAATTTGTAAAAAAATTAGACGCTTATTTTAAAATGAAAAGAAAAACGAAGCTTCATTTTTCATTTTTCTTATTTGTGGCAAAAAATTGTGCGTCGAAACATTATATGTACTTTACAAGCTGGCCAATGTGATATCTGGCTTGATTTTTTGAACTTTTATGTCCCTATTGTGTAATGTCTGGCTTACAAATAGCGATTGGTTCCAAATATTGGTAGATATTGGTAGTCTAGTGTCTGGAAGTATTTATTTGACACCATATAGTATTTTACTAGTTTCTCAATGAACGTACAATTTCAAAGCAAAAAGCTCTCTTTTTGAAACCTATGAGCAAAACTGCTTTGGCGACACTACCACCTTAAGCGCATAACAGTTACCACCATACCTGCTGCTGTCATTTTATAGTAAAGTCTTAAAATCAGATTTTTCAGAAAATGAAACAAAGTTTAAAAAATACACTTCCTAAACTATGCCACTTTATGGTCTACCCAGCAAACCACTTTTCAAATGTTTTTTTAGGTTTGTACTAATTATTTAATTCAAAGCTAAGTTATGGGTGCTCTCACGTTCTCCTAATTTTATGAGGGCAAAACTGGCACCCACATTTAGCATTTTATGAGTAGCTTGACGTCTGTACATAAGTTTATGTTGTAGTTATCAGGCTATCCATAAATTTAGATGGAAAACATACAGTCCCGGCCAGAAATAGTGTCCCTTCGTCTTCGCGAAGGCGAAGATGCGAAGGCAATTCGCGAATTCGCGAACATTAAATTAGCACGAAGGCAAGCTGTAAAATATTTGCAGCTAGTGTGCCAAGGCCCAGTCTGGTTACATATGCGTGAAATACGTACCCTATGGGCATTTACGCCTATGTGCATAAGCAGGCTGACCCCTTGACCTGCGAAGGAATGTGAAGAGGACATTAATTATGACTGGGAAATATTCGAAAAGGTCTTCGCTTTCGCGAAAATAGGTACCCTAGTTATGGCCGGGACTGTAATTTTATGAAGATATATAATATGATGTGATCCACAAGTTATGTGAAGCTGCTGAAACAGACTCTATGTGACCGATAAGACCTATGTAAATCTTCCTAAACGCCCTCTGGTCAAAAACACACCGGCCGTGCAGCCCGGCCGCGTTTGGCCAAAGTAGGCAGTCATAGCAGTCCGATAGGTGATTACTATTAATCGAAAATCAAACACAACATATAACATTTACAGAGAGTTAAGGGTTATTGGGCGTATGAACGTTTTGTATGAACTGGAGTATGGGTGGGTCGAAACTTTGCAAAGGATGATCGTAGACTGTATGATGAATTTCTTCAACTTTTTATCTTGACCAAGTTTTAATTTATTTTGTTTGACACATTTTCTCATTCACAATTTTTCACTCACATTTTCTTCTTACGAAAATTTTCACAATGACCAAATTAATAATCTTGTCTTTTAAAAATTCAGTTACTAATCTTGAGTGTTCTGGTCTGTTTTCCCACTTGGCTGTTTGCACAATATCCTGACTCATCATACTTATTAATTTTGTATTCTTCTTCAAGTTACTTTTTTATATTTACCCATGCGAGGGAAAAATAATGCGAGATTGTAAATGGATTTGTTGTTTGATTGATGAAGGAAAATGCAGTCAGACTGTGGGTGACTACAGACTGATATTTGTCATTCTTGTTCAGACACGTGAACTTCAACGTCACGATCAGTCGACCTGTGGCGTTAATTGATATTATTCGAACCAATAGATTGAACTAATGAGCCAGACCACTTTAGACAAAGATTCTGTGCCAAGTTGACTTGATCTGTTGACATCGAAGAACTCAGCCAATTTGACAATAGATTGCGTCGTTGGGTCAAACAGACTTGGTTTAAAGATTAGGCCCCAAGAACTTTTGATTTCATATCGAGCAACTGAGGAACGTAAACTTCAGGTTGAGTCACTGAACTACTTTGACTTGAGATTAGGAAACTGAGCCAGGTTGATAAACGATGCAGTTACTGACACCAATTTAGTGTCAGATGTAGCACCTGAGAGTTTGACTTGACATTGAGTCACTGAGTCAAGTTAACATGCGCTTGAATCACTGTGCTATGTTGATTTGATTTAGCCTCGGAACCAAACTGCAATGCGATTGATCCACCGAGCCACGTTGATTTCTGAGTTAGCTTCTGAGCCATATTGACTTGACACTGAACCACCAAGCCAAGTTGACATTCGATTGCGTCCCTGTCCCCGACCCTATCTGTGGTTTATTTTTCAGCCAACTTGATCTGTCATTTAGCTTTGAGTCAAGTTGATTTGTCACTGATCCACTGAGTCAAGTTGATCTGTGATTTAGCTTTTGAGCAAAGTTGAATTGACACTGAACCAGGTTGAGATTCCTTTGCGTCCCTGAGGCAAGTTGGTCTATGATTTAGCTGTTGAGCCAATTTGAATTGACAGTGAGTGATCCACTGAGACAAGTTGATTCCTTTGCGTCCCTGAGCCAAGTTGATCTGTGATTTAGCTGTTGAGCCAAGTTTAATTGACAGTGATCCACTGAGACAAGTTGAGATTCCTTTGCGTCCCTGAGCCAAGTTGATCTGTGATTTAGCTGTTGAGCTAAGTTGAATTGATACCTGATCCACTGAGCCAAGTTGAGATTCCTTTGTGTCCCTGAGTCATGTTGATTTATGATTTAGCTGTTCAGCTTCAGCCAAGTTTAATTGACAGTGATCCACTGAGACAATTTGAGATTCCTTTGCGTCCCTGAGCCAAGTTGATCTGTGATTTAGCTGTTGAGCCAAGTTGAATTGACACTGATCCACTGAGCCAAGTTGATATTCCTTTGCGTCCCTGAGCCAAGTTGATCTGTGATTTAGCTGTTGAGCCAAGTTGAATTGGCACTGATCCATTGAGCCAAGTTGAGATTCCTTTGCGACTTTGCGTCCTTGAGCCAAGTTGATCTGTGATTTAGCTGTTGAGCCAAGTTGAATTGACAGTGATCCACTGAGCCAAGTTGAGTTCCTTTGCCTCCCTGAGCCAAGTTGATCTGTGATTTAGCTGTTGAGCCAAGTTGAATTGACAGTGATATATTAAGCCAAGTTGAGATTTGCGTCCCTGAGCCAAGTCGATCTGCGATTTAGCTGTTGAGCCAAGTTGAATTGACAGTGAGTGATCCACTGAGCCAAGTTGAGATTCCTTTGCGTCCCTGAGCCAAGTCGATCTGTGATTTAGCTGTTAAGCCAAGTTGAATTGACACTGATCCACCGAGCCAAGTTGAGATTTGCGTCCCTGAGGGCCTGAGCCAAGTTGATCTGTGATTTAGCTGTTGAGCCAAGTTGAATTGACAGTGAGTGATCCACTGAGAGAAGTTGAGATTCTTTTGCGTCCCTGAGCCAAGTTGATCTGTTTTAGCTGTTGAGCCAAGTTGAATTGACACTGATCCACCGAGCCAAGTTGAGATTTGCGTCCCTGAGGGCCTGAGCCAAGTTGATCTGTGATTTAGTTGTTGAGCCAAGTTGAATTGACAGTGAGTGATCCACTGAGCCAAGTTGAGATTCCTTTGCGTCCCTGAGCCAAGTTGATCTGTTTTAGCTGTTGAGCCAAGTTGAATTGACACTGATCCACGGAGCCAAGTTGAGATTTGCGTCCCTGAGGGCCTGAACCAAGTTGATCTGTGATTTAGCTGTTGAGCCAAGTTGAATTGACAGTGAGTGATCCACTGAGCCAAGTTGAGATTCCTTTGCGTCCCTGAGCCAAGTTGATCTGTGATTTAGCTGTTAAGCCAAGTTGAATTGACACTGATCCACCGAGCCAAGTTGAGATTTGCGTCCCTGAGGGCCTGAGCCAAGTTGATCTGTGATTTAGCTGTTGAGCCAAGTTGAATTGACACTGATCCACCGAGCCAAGTTGAGATTTGCGTCCCTGAGGGCCTGAGCCAAGTTGATCTGTGATTTAGCTGTTGAGCCAAGTTGAATTGACAGTGAGTGATCCACTGAGAGAAGTTGAGATTCTTTTGCGTCCCTGAGCCAAGTTGATCTGTTTTAGCTGTTGAGCCAAGTTGAATTGACACTGATCCACGGAGCCAAGTTGAGATTCCTTTGCGACTTTGCGTCCCTGAGCCAATTAATCTGTGTCTGTGATTTAGCTGTTGAGCCAAGTTGAATTGACAATGATCATTGATTGCATTATTGAAGTACACCATTATTATTATTGTTGAATTATTTCCATTGAATTGATTAAAATTACACACACACACCCTATTTTCTAAACTATGTGCTTTCTGATACTCACAACTACTACTTTGCTGCCGCTTTAATTTATTTACAATGTCCATGCATTATGTAAGGGTCGTTCTGTTCTTAACAAATTCAATACAAACACTGGGCTGTTTCATTCTTAATTACAAAGTTATAAGACAGTTTATTAAGTATATAAAATTTGCAACAGTCTACCAGTATTTACGGTAAATATCAAGCATAAGAATATAAATCATGTAGTGACCCGTGTCAATTAAATACCCTGAATAGTATAATTATCTTGACTATACTTTACCGCTAGGCAAACTTAAAAAATATACTAAAAATTAAACAATAATCGAATTAAAAACAAGTCTTATTAATTGAAAACGAACACTAGCTAGAGAGAGTTATCAAAAACCCGTAACAAACTGGTAACATACCGATTTCGCATAAATACAAAAAACTTATTTCACAATATGTCGCTTGTGTCCCCTGCTTGTGCTAGTGTTGCATTGGCAGCCAAACGAGTAGTTGCAAACCGCAAAATTTTTGGGAACCAAAACTGGGTTTCAACTCTTTCATTTATCTTGGTTTCTTTTTCTCGTCTCTTGCAAACTGCAAACTGCATAACTCGCATCAGTCTACATAAAAACTGCAAATCAGTGCTAAAAGATAAATAAGTACGTCAAGACATATGGACTTCAAAATTTAAACAAACTTTTCATTAGAAAAAAAACGGCTCAGTGGCATGGCATGACGACACCAATTCGGTTATACATGTATAACTGCTCTAAAAAGTTCGATTAATACCTTAAAATTAACTTGGAAAACAACTCAAAGGTGCAAAAGTCAACTGGTTTTTAAGTTCTAAGTCCGATGGAATATACACATGGAAGTTTCACTTCATCATTTTCCTAATTATGTATGTTATACTGTTTCAGAAACTGTCTCTGCACAAAAGCAAAGTAACTATTAAAAATAAAAACTAGTCAAAGAAAAACCTATTTTCTAGTAAATCACAATCGGTCCCTTCAAGATAAAATGACAAAAAGTTCCAAACTTAGCCATTATGTAGCAAATTGTCTTCCGATCTTTTCATCACTACTCATGATAGCATCAGTCACAATCACTCAGTTTACAGCCACTAGTTGGCATCAATTTAAACGCCCAAGGCTATACACGTGTGTTATTCAATTTAAAAAAACTACCGGAAAAACCACACATTACGCAATTTACCAAAACAAAAAACAAAAATTGTAAAATAGTAAGAAATTAAACATGTAAAATTATTAACATTAAAATTTGATAAATTATTAAAATTTAAAAATTTAAATTAAAAAAATGAAATTAAAAATTTACGGAATTTAAGGCTCCTCCCCACCCAATTCGCCAGACTGGAGCTAGACTGGAGCCAGACTGGAGCTTACACGTTAAAGATAGGCTCCTCACAGGATTTTACACGTTAAAGATAGGCTCCTCCCCACCCGGCTCCTCCCCACCCAATCTGGTGTCAGATGCGGCCCCTATACTACTCTCATCAAAACAAAAAAAATTTTACTTCCAGTTTTTGCATAATCAACTTATTGTAAGATTGCATAAAAACGCATTGAACTTTTGCATACACATTTTACAATAAGAAAATTATCTGCTGCACAACAGGTTTTAGCTGACCTGCTGGTCAGCTTACTTCAACATAATTCTTAATACTTACTGAAGGTTTTGCCGCAGGTTGGGCTTGTTGTTTTCAGTTTAAATAAAAAAAAACTGAAAAACTTAACTGAAAATAAAATCAGTTTAGACGCTTAACTGAAAATAAAATCAGTTTTGATGTTAACTGAAAATAAAGTCAGTTAACTGATTTAAATCAGTTTTTGGAGTAAAAATCAGTTAAGTATCAGTTGAAGTTAAGGCTCAAAATATTTTCAGTTAAAGTTAAAGCTAAGTTAACCCCGAGAAATTAAATCAGTTAACTTATCACTTATCAGTTAACTTTAACTCATAACTTTTAAAAAAGTTATCAGTTATCAGTGAACTGAAACACCGCTACTCGCCGCGAGGTACGTGGCGATCCGAGGCGAATTGGCTAAAGCCATTATCGCTATTGCCGCGATAGCCCCAGTCTAAACAGCAATCCGTCACAGCTTATTGTATGAAAGTCAGGCAAAATGCAGCTATTGCCAAAATAGCCAGTATTAGTATGGGTTATTCAGTTGGTGATACATGAAAATGTACCCGTCTAATAAGACCTAGTCTAGATCTGATGAGAACGCAAGAGGTAGAGCACTGGATATATTAACCCTAACTAGACTAAAACTTTTAGTCGAGAGACGTAAAGGCAACAATTTGCCGCTCATTATTTTGGATTCTATTTTTAAAATCTAAATTTTTAAGGGTGTCTCGTAAAAATATATTTCATTCAAGACATTGGTTCATGATTCAGATCCGAACTACTAAATTAATCACCAGATACTACTATAGTTTTTTACATTCTGTATTACAAAATTATGTGCAAATCAAGGCCAAAAAGTTCTGAAAAGCGAATGCGAGTTCAACTGAAGGGTGACATTGAGGAAGGACAGCAAGTTCGGCGAAGATCAGCGACACAAAATGCAAAATCAGTCGCTGTAACTACAAAATTCTCGGCACCTCGAACTATTGACGAAAATCCAGATATAGACGTTTATATTCCGGACGAAGCTTATGATCTGAACGTTAGCGGAGAAAAACCCTCACCGGGAGAAAATTTAAACAAAGTAGTGCAACAGCTTCAAGAGCGAAAAACAAAAATGCAGCTGGAGCAGCATCAACAGAAAGAAGAACAAGAAATAGCAGCACAGCAACAAGAAACTTATCAATCTTGATCAGTTTTCAAGGTTTTGTAGAATAATGTTTTATACGAATTTTGATTGAAATTCGACACAAATTTTCAGTCCGATTTCGCATTAGCAATTGCACAAGCACCAGCACAGACACAAACAAAAGTACAAACAAAAGAAAAAACGCAGGCACAAGCACAGCGCCTACAGACGTCCACACTAGCATTTGCACAAGAACAAGTACAGCCAATCAGATGCAATCCCATCATTTGAACAGCTGCTGCGTTCAGTTTCGTTCAAGTTTCGTCAATAAGCGGCTTAGGGCACGTTTCTTTACTGGACTGGACTTATCTTAGTGTGGTTTTGGCGTATTAGGCTAAGCGGATTTTAACGAGCTAAGATAAGTCAGCACTTTAACTTTAGTCATGATCCATTCCTAAACATCCACTGGACTAACCGGATTTGATATGGATTCTTCTGACTAGAAAGCTGTGCGCTGAAATCCAGAGCTTATGAAATTACATGTTCCAGCATAATTTTTGAAGCAGTCTTATCCGATTAAATGTAGCTTCTAAATCTGGCGAAGGAAAAGTTATAGCCTAAAGGGGATATTTTGCGACTAAAGACTATCTTCAAACAACTATTTCTCACCTTATTTTGCGCAATTGCAATTTCTTTTCCCTTGCGCACTGCAAAACATAGCGGCTGAGCTGATTGGTTGCTGACGTTTCAATGGACAACCCAGTTCACGTTGACTGGCTGTGTAAAAGTTAAAATTTTCGAACTATAGGCGTTGTGCTTGTCCATTTTTTGTGTAGTATGAATGAGTTGTATTTATGCTTGTAACCCATACTTGTGCCTGTGCTTATCCTTGTGTTTGTGCTTGTGCTAACTGCTAGTGTGAATCCGGCCTTAAATTTACACAAACTATGCATACTTTCACACTTATAAGCAACGTATACTTTAATTTTATGGTCTTATGTACTTGTTTTGACTTAGTAAGTAAACTGCAAAATTCGGAAAAACTCTATCGTTAACCATCAAAGGTGACTGAAGATTCAAATTTTAAGAAAGTTGTTACAAACTACAAATAGCCTGAAGATATAAATAAAAAGGCACTGAGTTTACTTTCAAAACGTCACATTGACTTAATTATGATGTGACATCGATTATATAATGTGTATTCCTAATTTCAGCCATCTTTTATCAAATTTTCTACCTTTAATGTTCTTCCGTTGTGGATGTTACGTGTTGTCTGTTTATACAGTCATTGTGTCGTAGTTTTCAATTTTTTGTCATCTCTACTATTGATTGCATTAAAGAAAAAACATTTTGTCGTAGCGAATAGGAATCAGACTATTAGGAATACTATGTGAAAAGGGAATGGTAGTTTTTGGGGAAAATATAGATTAAAGTTATGTTTAGAAACTATTAGGGTGGATTTCACAAAGGTGGTTTTACTAAACCATGGTTTTACGTACGTTTTTATATGATTTGCACGTAATTTCATTACGAAATATCGCCTGATTCGTTACGAATTTCCTAGATTTTCTAAAACCATGGTTTTAGCTCAGTTGAAATTTCAGCAAAACAGAGACCTGCTAGGCTGCAGGTCTGAAATTTCAACTGAGCTAAAACCATGGTTTTAGAAAATCTAGGAAATTCGTAACGAATCAGGTGATATTTCGTAATGAAATTACGTGCAAATCATATAAAAACGTACGTAAAACCATGGTTTAGTAAAACCACCTTTGTGAAATCCACCCTTAAACATTACAAACGTGCAATATTTGTAATTAGCAATTTTAAAACTAACACTGAAAAAGTGCAAAGGCTTATATCTATTATTACATTGAACTGTAACAGGGGGGGTAGCTACCTAAGTTCAATAATGAAACACGACACGTAAATATAACGTTATATATTTATTGCACACTCAATGCATACGGTATATAATTTGCATATACTGTCGCAACATATATACCGACCCCAATACAGCAGCTTATCAACTTAGTTCCAGCTACCTACCCTCCTGTCACAACTTATCACTGATCTGCGGCTGTCACTAGAATCACCGTTGTCTTGTCACTAGAATCACTGTTGTCTTATCCTTAGGTCTGTCGGCTCACTGTTCGCTTTCCTAAACCTTCACTGTTTCCTTTCCTAGTCCTAGTTTGCTTCACTGCAAGCTTTCCTAAAAGTCGCTTCACTGCAAGCTGGCCTTAAAACCTAACCTAACTTAGAGACTTCCTTGGGCAGACGGCCGAATTTCCAAAGTTGCAGCTGCTTTTATAACCGCAGAAAAGCACGTGATGAGTAAGCAGCCAATAAGTGTGAGTGTCTGGCTTGATTGCGCAATATGAAGCAATCAAGCTAAGCAAATAGTTTGATTGTTTCTAGAATAAATGTAATTGTTATAATTACTTACCAAATGTTTAATTAACTTATTAATTAACTTAATAATTACTTATTAATATTAATAAACTTATAAATAACTCATTATTAACACTATATTTAACTAAACTTAATCTAAGCTTGTGACTTTGTCACAGAACACTTTTTGGAGTGTTTCACAGACACGGTCAAACATGTTTTTGTACTAAAAAAATTATAAAAGTACAATAGAAGCGAAAATAGAAACTCGAAGACCCTTGCATTTATGACCCTTTGACTGTGACAAATACAGATATCTAATTACTGATTGTTTTTATTTTAAATTAAGTGTAAATTTCTTTCACATTTTGTCATTATTGTTGTAACTTAGTACCCTGACGCTTCGACGTTCAGACGAATATAACTCAACTGCTACTGCAACGATAAGCATTAAATTTAGGTGCATACTGCATAGACTACAAATTTGATTATGGCACCTTACTGTAACAGTGAATCGAATCGAATCGGTACACTACACCCAGAGTGTTCAGTAAAACGGTTCAGGTTTTTTATTAATTTTGACCCCTTATTTAGCTGGCTACATCACACGCATCTAAATGTCATCGGATTTATGTATAAACAACAACGTTCATGTTTCGTATATAGCAGCAAATCAGTTTGTTATATTAGTATATTGGTTTCATTCGTTATTTTCGTACATCTGTTTACAATTGTAAATGAATCCCGTTCAAAAATCAACAAATTGTATTGTTTTTCATTTTGTTTAACAAAGCAGAATTTTTTACTATTTTAGTCAGTTCACTATTTGACTGTTATGTAGGTACATTCTTTACATGACTCTTATAATATACATTTATATATGCACTAAACAATCGTTTTTAAGTACTTACTTAACGGGCCTTACCCCCGTTACAACTCCCCTCGTTACAAATCTAATTTACCCTTTTCGTTTCTTAATAAATGGTAAAAACAAAACAAAGAAATATTTTATTGTAATGACTCAAAATTTTGATAGTTTACAATTTCAATATAAATCGCCGAAACAGGTTTTTCTCTCGTAAACGACAAGTTTTGACACTTTTCCCCATCAGACAACTGAAGAATACACCCAGTTGTCTTTCATGCAACTTAATAAACGCATCACTTACTTTGTTAGATATTTTCTTGAAATTGTCAACAAAGTTTAAAGCCGCAGGATACTGATTATATGTGATGTAATGTTTACTGAAACATTGTGGGCTTCAGGAAACATTTAATTTGTCCTGTTGTTGTGTTAACCCTTCTGGTTTAGACACTTAAAAACTTCAAACGTTTTGCATCTAAATTAATTGACCTCTACGGCACAAATTTCCAGAAATACCACCGGTTTTATAGTTTTAGTCAGGTTCAACTCCTAAAATACTTCAGGGTAAAACTCACCGCTGCACTTAATTAAGTCCGAATTGCAAAAATACAGTTCGTTGAAAAACTATATTTTGATCTGTTTGATATTCGGATTTCGGATCTCAGATACATATTCTTATAATCTGGTTCAAATATTCTACTACCTCAAAGTCTCAAACACGCATTGTCTGGAATCGCGTCTTGAAGTTCTGACATGTTTAAGGACAAATTTTGTTGTAAATTGAACAACAATGGTGACATGTTTTTAAAACTAAATCAGCTTCATACTATCTAGAGTATGTCGTATGCCTTCAAGTAAAACGTGTACTTTGTTTGGTTGCACTTAACATCGGCCTTGGCCACAATTTTCATTCTTTTCATTGCAGACACGTGCAGCAAATTTATTTTTTTACAATTTTGTGTTTTTTGCTAAGTCCGCCTTATGAAATCAACGTAACATTTATATTTAGTAGCTTTTTTGAAAGCTAGTGCATAGATTCAAGGAGATTTTCAAGTAGAAAATTATAAATAGATCAATTTTTTAATGACGAGCTTTCGTCATTTAGAACATAAAAACGTTCCAACAGATCAAGTTCGTTGTGAAAAAAATTTTGACGACGAACATTTTTAATGACAAACTCTCGACGAGGACATTTTCGACGACGAACATTCTCAATGACGAACATTTGCTATTTATGTGCGTCGTTGAGAATGTTTCGATCAATTCAAAATTTCCAACGACAAACATCTTCTTCGATAAATTGGGTCCAAAACTTTAACCTGAGTTAATCTATAAATTTTAGGTGACATAAGAAAATTTCATTTTAATTGTTATGTTTGAATAAAAGCTCGCATTTCGCAGCATCAAAACGACAAAAGACATGGGAAGCAAAACATGAATCATTAACATCATCGTCATGAATCATACACTTGAATGGTAAAAAAATTAAATTCTGCATAGAAATGTTTTCTAACAATTTTGGCTTGGTTTTCAAAAAAATATTTGTATAATTTAACGTAATGTTTTGCAAAATTGTCATCTTCCGGATCTAAAACAATATAATTTTGCAGTCATCAACAGTATTTATACAGTCTTAAATATTGCAGAGTTTTGGCTTTTTTTGGCTAATTTTAACGGGTTTCATTGGATATTTCTGCAATGACAATCACTTATGCAACCGATGCTCCCGGTGGATTTTGGCGATTGCTATTTCGCTGGCAGGGCAGTATTTGGAAATCGATCTGGTTGAAGGTCGTAATATTTCTCAGCATCTATGGTGTACTAGCGATTATATACCGAACTCTATTGTCCAAATCTCAAAAAGAAATATTCGAACGAATCGCTATAGTTTGCAATGAAGCCACAAAAATGATGCCTTTGACATTTTTGCTCGGATTTTACGTGGCTATTTCCGTAACCCGCTGGTGGGAACAATTTAATCTTATCTCGCGCCCAGACCGGTTTTGCTCGTTTGTGATGGCATATATTCGACCCAAAGATACAGAACAAGGTCGCCGGATACGCCACACGTTGGCTCGTTACGTGAATCTAGCCATCGTTATGACATGGCGCTGTGTTTCCATCAAGGTTGTGAAACGTTTTCCGACAAACTGGCATTTGATTAAAGCATCTCTGCTCACCGAGGAGGAAAGTGTGGAATTGGAGAAATGTGAAAGTGAATTTGGCTACACTCACGTCCCACTGATATGGTGCATTAATTTGCTCAGTAAGTTGAAGGACAGATTTGATGATGGTTGCACCATTAAAGTATTTGTTCAGTGAAAAAATTGTACTGTTTCAGACTGTTGTTGACGTAATACGGCTTGTCTATTATTTCGAGAATACTCTGAAAATACAAAAATGCGGCTTTAAATTGTTGAGAACCAAAGTATGGACGCAATAATTCTAGTTATTTAAGGACAGCATGAACACGAACGGTGCTGACACATGTGCCACTGTGTGGGTTTTGCAAAGGTGGTTTCACTAAATCATGGTTTTGCATACATTTTCATATGAGCTGCAATCTACATACCTATAATTTCATTGCAGATAATGTTTTTCACATGAGTTACGTGTGTATTCTGTAAGTACTACCTGGCTGTTTGGCCACAGGGCAATTCTGTCGAGCTCAGAAGGTTGAGTGCCGTTTATGTGGTTTCCTAACTTTTCTAGAGTACAAAAGATAAAAAGAAGTTATTTAAGCATTTAGGCTCAATACATGCAGAACATGCTAAGTTACCGACTCAATTCGACTTTATTCAATAAATTCACTGCAACTTTAACCTTGTTATCAACCCAGACATACATAGTTATTCATTATTTCATTTATGTAATCTTTTTAACACATCTGTTTTAGCTCATTGTTTTCAAGAAGAAATGATTCTACCGCCTCAATTGGATAGATTAATAAATGAAATTGACGCCATTCGCCAACAGTTCTACAGCATGCTCGCATACGACTGGATCCCTCTTCCCTTGATTTACACTCAGGTTGCCGCCTTGGCCACATATGGATATTTTATTTTCTGTTTAATGGGAAGGCAACATTTAGAACTGGAACAGGTATGCTAAAACAGGTACACTAACTTCAGTAAACATCTGTGTGGTTGTAATTTGACAGTTATGATTTATACTTATTACTTTACTGTCCTATATTAGTAATAAACGGTTAATAATTAGTAACAGACAAGGAAGTACACACCGTAAGACCAGGGCCCGATTTATCGAAGCGAAATATTCGTCATCGAAAATGTTCGTCGTTTTTCAGAACAGTATAATGTTCAAATGACAAAAGCTCGTCATCGAAATTTTATTTTCACGGCGAACATTTTAACAGAGCTCGATACATCTGTTAAAATATTAGCCGTTTATCTAAATTGCTGTTGAACTAATGACCGAAGCTCGTTGTGAAAAAATTTTTAACGACGAACATTTTTCGACGAACATTTTTCAATGACAAACATTTTCAATGACGAACATTTGTTATTAAGATTTCAGGTTCAATATCCATACTTCGAGAACACCATAAAAACCAAAACAATAATTCTTCCGGGGCCGGGCAACCCTCAAAATTGCCATACAAAATTTATATAAGTAACAACAACAAGAATAACAACCCGACAACAACAACCACAGTTATATTTTTATATATAGCATTTCAGGTAATATAAGGTTTCAGTGGGCGCATTGTCAGGGGTCAGGGTACATAAGTAGACATTGCATTCCAGTGTTGGCAATAATGGAGAATAATGTTTTACATCGACTAGCTAGTCGGCAGAAGACCTATTCAATCCGTATGGAGAAGACGACAGAGATTTCGAGCGCGGTTGTATAACTGACAGGAATGTTCATGTACATAAAACATTGTTAGCCGCCGATATATAGAGACCGCCAGTAACGGGCATTGATTTTTTCATGATATTTTTTTCACTTCACATGATTGTATCCGATTGATTCAAATTTTTTATAAAAACTTTCTTCTTGTGAAAAGTATTTGTTTATCTAACGCATATTTGAACACTTCTTTACCTCAATAGGAGCTGGGTGGCGCCAAAAAAGCTTAGTTTTCGAAGTTTCACTTTGTAATAACTTTACTTTTCTTAAACCATTTTTTGAATTTTTATATGCAAAATTTCTGATAGACATTTTGCTTAAGGTTCATTCTGAAAATTTATTTCTTGGATTATAATGAATAAAAAATTTTCAATTTTTATACAGAAAGACTGAGAGCTCTGAGAAATTTGATTTTGACTTTCCTGAGCAATGGTGTCAGACGACATTCTATTTACAAACTGCCTGCTGCATTGTGGTTTCACAATGCAATATGCAAGTATGCGTGTGCGCCGCTCATGCTCCTGCTTCAAGCACCCGATCATGCGCCATGACATTCGCCATGAAGACAAATGCGCCCTCATGTGAATAGGCCTTTACAATTGGCAGTAAATCAGGTACAGTCTGAAGCCGTCTGTGGTCTCTGGAATTAATTCATGTTGATTTTACAGAGATATTGTAATTGCAGATGTCCTATCAGCTTGTGTGAAACGCTGTATCAAAAAATTGGTTCGACGAATCCTGGTCAAGCGTCAAACCAATGTTCCTATTTGCACCACACAAAAGCTTCTTCTAAAGTTGAGCGCAGATCGTTCATCAGCGTATTTGCCAATTTTCAACTTCCAGAAGACAAAAAAGAGCTTGTAACGATTAATGTCAATCAAACAGACCCACAGGCTGGTAAATGGCAGTCTTTATTGACAAATGTGATAACCAAACGAAGAACTGAAACCGCGGGAACGCATGAAGAAATACAAAAATGACAGGGAGGAATTCGTAAGGTGGCAAAATCACCGTACTTTGTAGCTTATTCTTGGCTCAGTTTCAACCGTCACAAAAACACTGCTTTATGCCGTAATACGGCTCAATACGCCGTGCTATTAGCATTGCGACATGATAAATTGTGTATACCGTTTTTCAGTGATTTGCGCAGATAAAAATTTCCGGGAAAAACTGTCTTGATAAACTGCATAACACATGAATGCATAAAGAACAATTGACTATTTTAAAATACGACTGCGGGGTCTCAACTAGAAAGTCCGCGTAATGTTATTTTAGTTGCCCCTAACAGGAGCACAATTTCTCTCAAGAGATATTCACATTTACGTTCAAGCCATAATTACTAGGTTCACTAATATAAGTTTTTGTCATTAGCAGTTCTTGTCACCTGCTTTTTCGACATGATCGATTGGTTCCAGCTTCCAAGCTTGGTATGTAATACATAGGTTCTTTCAACTATGTAGTTTTCATATACTTGCACCCTATACACGGATGACCCTTTGAAGTTTGAACAATTTAAGGGATGTATGTGAGTTACAAATTTTTTAAAACACTGTTTAGGGGTAGTGTAACAGTGAATAAGTACGAGTAAACTAGACTAAAGTAGTCCAAAGTATATACTAGAGTAGTAAATAAACCGAAAAAACCGACTAAAGTAGGTAAACCCGGACTAAAGCGGCAGGCAATACACCCCGACGAAATTGACTAGCAATGGGTAAATTCGGACAACAGGGCCTAGTCAATACATTCGGACATAATTTTCGTACAATTTACGTTGCAGGAGCTAGAAAGGATAATAAATGTTCCGACTCTCTTAGAACAAGATTAGTTTACAACAAGCCCAATCTGCGGCAAAAGTTTCAGTCAGCGTTAAGCATTCTTCTTTAAGTAAACTGACCCAGAGGTCGGTTAAACCTGTTGTGCAGCGGTATCTGGTTATACGGTAGCTTTCCAGGGGCCGGTGCCTAATGACTTTTATTGACTTCAAATAAAATATTGCATAAAATATTGCAACTCACTTAAACTTTGAATTAAATTGTTTGGTACGTAAGTACAGTTTTACCATAAATATATAAACCAGGGCAGGGACGCAGAAGGTTGGTACAAAATGCAATCAAAGTAACACAAATGCGCCTGCTGAGGAAGAAAAATATATTTTTTATAATTTATGTTAACTAGAAATGCTTCAATAATTGGCAAAATGAATTTTTAAAAACAGCAATGTTGATTCAAAAAAAGCGACCGAAACCCGGGATCGAACCTAGGACATTTAGATCAGATTAGTTTACAAAAATTCAAACAGCTCGAGTTTGACGGGAGCTAGAACAGTTTGATACTAAGGTTTTTTATTTCAATTGCACAGCAGTTAAAACCAGACCGACATTCTACGCAGACTAAGCAACAGCCACATTTCAGGGTACTGAGGGTTGCATTCCCTTGATTACAACAACAACGTACAATTTTATATATATTTTTAAGCGGCAGCCTCAGTGTTATAGGTATACTCGAAGAATATCCTCAGCTCGGCACTGCAACCATGTCGCAAGGAAATCTATCCAAAATGTAATTTAAATCGTACTAGCAAAACGTGCTTGTTTAAAAATTATAATCTTAAGCACCAGTTTGTGCACGTACTAGTTTACAATAACATGTTATAAGCTGTACATCTATAGATACTGTAAAACCAGTTTTAGGAATGCTCTGCTTAATTGTATCTGTCATTTCAATTGTGGCCTCGACGATTTTAATTGTGCTATTTTCGTATAAGGCAACGCGTCCGCCCTCTGTTTCCGAACCCAAAAGTGCTTCGCCAGTTTTGGTATCTAAATCATCAGTAAAGTGTAAAGTAAAGTCCTCAAAACAACTAAACAGTAAAAGCTGCAAGAAGAAGATTTTGGGCGGTTCTTCAAGATTAGACAACAGTTATGGTATGTTCGTCTCACTTGTAAATGTGTTCAAAAATAAGTACTTTGGATCAAGTGCAGTTGGAGAGGCTAGTGGACCTACTTTTTGGAGGAGCATTTTGAGGGACGCAATTTTTGTACTAGAGGCCCTAACTGAAATGTGGTATCGCATCGCCGTAGTGCCGCCTTCTAGTTGAGAGGTGCTCGGCTATGGAGCGCTAAAGAAATAAAATTTGAACAAGTAGACTCTTAAAGGGATTAAAATTCCTTCGCAGAGAGTTAGACTGATACGTAGGTAGTTAGTTAGCAAAAATGACTTGGCCAAAAAGAAAAAATTGTTGAAACGCAGATATCATATTAATAATCGAACCACCTACCTATGGCTTACCAGGCCATGGCACTGACCACTACACTTACTCAACTTCCACGATTGCGCAATTAAAGTAAGCCACAGATGCAACAGTGGCATTAATTGTAAGTTTCATTTTCAAAAATTGTTTACCTAAAAATCTTAAAACCAATGCTGTTCAGGTATTGTTCGATGAAGTTCTATGTCTTTGCAAAATAAATACGTACAACTTAAAGAAGCAGTAGTTTCTTATTTCTTGCATAAATTATCGAAGTTTTTCGAAACGCTCCTCTGTCATTTAACAATAGACGCTGATTGGCTGTGGCTAAATGCAGCAGCCAATCAGACAGCTGCAAGACAAAATAATCTTTGCAGCAAGG
>JASANF010019327.1:0-18563 GCA_030248245.1 Trissonchulus sp. WLG1_4 | reverse complement strand
AGTATCAAGCAGCGGTCGGAGCTTTATTGTACGCAGCTATCGCTACTCGACCAGATATTGCAGGGCCAGTAAGCATAATTTGTCAATTCAACTCTGACCCAACTGAAGAGCACTGGGCCGCCACAAAGAAAATTTTGCGATATTTGAAAGGAACTACGACTTATGGAATTGCATACAAAGGCACAGATGAACAACATTTAACTTTAGAAGGTTTTTCGGACGCGGATTGGGCAGGGGATGTCAGTGACCGAAAATCAACATCCGGTTATTTGTTCAAACTCGTCGGTGGGCCAGTGAGTTGGTCAAGCAGAAAGCAACAAACAGTCGCCCTGTCTACTGCTGAAGCAGAGTACGTGGCACTTAGTGGAGCAGTTAAGGAAGGCATTTGGCTTCGGTCATTACTGGCAGAAATAGGATTTGAACAAACGGAGCCTACTATAATAAACGAAGACAACCAGAGCTGTATTGCTATCATGCAGAATCCAGGTTCCCACGCTCGGACGAAGCACATAGATATAAAGCATCACTTTATCCGAGAAAAAGTTGTTTCGGGTGAAATATCTGTGAAATATTGTCGTTCGTCTGATATGCTAGCTGACATTTTTACAAAGGCCCTCCCAAAACAAAAGTTTTTGGAATTACGCCAAAGAATTGGCGTTGAAAACATTTACGGTTAGGGGGGGATGTTAGAAAAATGTAACCGCAAACTGAGTTCAACTTGAAATATACATCTAGGATTTAATCCACTAGCTGTACTTTTTAGTCATTAAAAAAAACAAGAATGAAAGAGCGTCACGGCGTGCAGGTCTAATTTCAAGCAAAAAACCTTTCTATCTTGGGTGTATTTTAGCAGTTGATTGGTAATTCCAATACAATCGGAAGCGATTTTTAACTAAATTCCAGACAATCAGTGTCAAAAAATGCTATTTTCTGGCGAGAACAAGGACAAATTGTGTCTGTCTGGGAGCGGTCAAAATTTCAAAATATTCAAGAACACATGGTCCCACACAAAAAGAAGAAAGAACCAGAAATGTAACTAAAATTGTCGTGATGTAGCTGTTAGTTAAAAAATACATAAGGTGTCTGAGTGTCTGACCATGGTCTTACAAATTTATATACGTAAAAACATACATTAACACGGGGGTCGAATCTGGGGGGGTCCTGTACCAATATTTTGACTGCCCTTGTACGTGAACCGAAAGTGAGTGAAAACTAAAATAATGGTAAGTAAAGCATCTCTGAAAAAATGTTACCCACAGGAACTTACAATTTCTTTTTACATTTTAACTCACACTTTGCAGTGGTGTGGCTTCCTGCTGGACCATTTTTCTTTTTGCTGTGCCTGTTATATCTGCCATAGTGCCATTGTGTGACGTCAGGTGGAACTAGGCTTGGGTTTATACAGCTTTCGTTCGCATGATGCTCCTGCTAGTTTTGTAAATTAGTATAGCTGACAGTGGCGTACTCAGAAAAAAATTTCGGGGGGAAATGACTTTTCAATTTTTGTAATGGGTTAAAATGCACTTTTTTAGCAATTCTAACACCCATAAAAAGCCTTACAAACGAAAATTACTAAATCACAAGGTTGCAGGGATCTGGGGGCAGTAGCCCCCAGAAAAAAAATTTTCAAATTTTTAGGCCGAATTCGGTCAACTGGAGACATATCAGAAAATTTTTCCGCCAAAATTTAAAACAAAAGATGGGAGCGTCATATCAGACAGTGTATTCCACAAGTTATGTACATGCAGCATAATGTACTTGCAGGGGCGAACCGTGACCCCCAAAAAGGGGGGGATACGGCATAAACTTTTTTACCTTATTTGACCTTTTTATTACATTTTTAAGCAGCGTTTACTACATGTGCTGCACTGCTGCGTCATGCTGTTTTCGAGAGAGTGGTGTACATAGAAAATCGGGGGGGGGGGGGGGTTAAAGTGCACTTTTCAGCAATTTTAACGCTCATAAAACGCCTTACAAATGCAAGATTGCTAAACCACAAGGTAGCAGGGGTCTGGGGACGGCAGCCCCCAGAAAAAATATGAGGAAAATTTTTCATTTTTCAGGCCAAATTTAGTTAATTGGAAACGTATCAGAAAATTTTTCC
Organism: Trissonchulus sp. WLG1_4; assembly: GCA_030248245.1. Lineage (NCBI taxonomy): Eukaryota > Metazoa > Nematoda > Enoplea > Enoplida > Ironidae > Trissonchulus > Trissonchulus sp. WLG1_4. The sequence continues at coordinate 16,459 of JASANF010019327.1, read as the reverse complement.
GGCAGACCATAAAAACCAAAGGGGCGACCCTTGTGTAAAAAATTACTGGGAAAATCGGGTGGGGGGGAATTCCCTCTTTTCATTCATTCGTCTCCGGGTCCTTCTACCCTGGCCCTGTACCAGACTTCTCAAGATGTCTTACCCTAGTCCCGCGGACAAAGTCTCTGGGTCCTTCTGCCCTGGCCCCTGTACCAGACTTCTCAAGATGCCTTACCCTTGTCCCGCGGACAAAGTCTCTGGGTCCTTCTGCCCTGGCCCCTGTACCAGACTTCTCAAGATGTCTTACCCTTGTCCCGCGGACAAAGTCTCTGGGTCCTTCTGGCCTGGCCCCTGTACCAGACTTCTCAAGATGTCTTACCCTCGTCCCGCGGACAAAGTCTCTGGGTCCTTCTTCCCTGCCCCTGTACCAGACTTCTCAAGATGTCTTACCCTTGTCCCGCGGACAAAGTCTCTGGGTCCTTCTGCCCTGGCCCTTGTACCAGACTTTTCAAGATGTCTTACACTTGTTCCTTGGTCAAACTCAAAATTTGTATTGCCCCTGCAATATAGCTAAGCTTTTTATTGCCTTTGTCCTTATAAAGGGTCAGAATTTTTACTACCATTGTATATACCATCTACCATGGTTACAATCGTTCTTGCCTTTGGCTTTAAACCGCGGCAAAAATCTTCCATCCCTTGTACCTTGGCTCAAAATTTTCTTTCCCTTGTACCGAATTTCGCTTGCCCTTGTACCAAAGTCAAAAATCTGGGGGGGTCCCGGACCCCCCCCATACCACCCCGTGTTAAACTGTGCCGTAAAAACTTGTAAAAAATTCATCAAATCAATAGGTAAAAAAATGGCAAAAAAAGACCCAAAGTCTCGGTTTTGGTGGTCTCGGAATTTGGTCTCGGTCTCGGTAGTCTTGGTTTCGAGGTCTCGGTCTCGGAAAAAAAACCGAGACTTCCATCCCTAGGTCCAACTTTTGACTCATAAAAAAATACCAGAGACCCCTTTTGGATACCGCTTATATGCGTTTGTTTACAGAGTCTGTACTATACGGCGTATAGTATACGCTGGCAAATTTTGGGTTAAGGGGGCGCTCCGGGAATCGTGATTTGCCTTAAGTGATAATAAAGTTGATTATTTTATTATGGTGGTATTATGGTGGTACTAACGAATGTGCAGTGGTTTTTAAATTTTTGAAAAAATTTAGTCCAGTCAAACTGTAGTTTTTTTTAAATAAAGGCTGGAATTCACAACCTAACACTAGCACTAACTTTTCCCTTAAAAGGTAGTGAAACACTTAAAATTGGCCTTGAAACACTAACATTTTAAGTGTTTCAGGCTGAAATTTAAGTGTTTCACTAACTTTTAAGGGAAACTTTAGTGTTAGTGTTAGGTTGTGAATCCCAGCCTAAGTCTCTCAAAAATTGATTCATATACACAAAATGGCAAAGGGTGGCAAAATGAAATTAGCGGAAACATGTAAAAATTTTTAGGAGCAAGCCAAGCCAACAAGCCAAACTACATAACAGGAGAACGGAAATTTTACAGTTCTGGCCACTTTTCCCAGCGCATGCTCAGCGCATGAACACAAAAATGAACATGAATTAACTTTTGCAAATTTTCTAGACCCAAATGATTTTTTTCTAAATTGCTTATATTTTTGTTTAGATATAGATTCTGAAAGTTGCGTGTGAATAGACACTTTTTACTTTGTAAACTTATATTTTATTTAAGGTGGTAGTGTCGCCAAAGCAGTTTTGCTCATAGTTTGCGAAATGAGAACTTTTTGCTTTGAAATTGTACTTTTACTGAAAAACTAGTGAAATGCCATATGGTGTCAAATAAATACTGCCAGACACTAAACTACCAAAATCTACCATTGTTTTGAACCAATCACCATTTGTAAGCCAGACATCACACAATAGGGACATGAAAGTGCAAAAAATCAAGCCAGATATCAGATTGGCCAGCTTGTGAAGTACATGTAATGTTTTGACGCACAATTTTTTGCCACAAATAAGAAAAATGAAAAATGAAGGTTTGTTTTTCTTTTGATTTCAAAATAAGTGTCTAAATTTTTTACAATTTATCATTATTGCTGTGAGTGCTGTACAGGTTACGCACAGCTTCACAGTTCAAACAGGCATTACTCCACAACCACTCAAGCAATTTGCACTAAATTTTGTTTGCATAAACTAGAGTATATCTGCTTTTATTTTGTGTAAAGAATCTAAACAAAAAGTTTTTTAATTGTGACGAAATAATCGAATGTGAATAGGTTTTCAAAACGTCATTTTTTCGACTTTGCGACTTCACTGCTAACTGTATGCTTTATCAATTTTTCTGAAACTTGGCAAAAATATTTGCCTTGAAACATATTTTTAGAATATATAAAGAACAATGACCTATCTTTTACTGAAAAAGTTTTATAGTCGCGCAAAATCGACTGCTTTCGCGACACTACCCCCTTAAGGGGGCGCTCTGAGTAACTTCCAATAAATCAAATTGATATAGTTTTTTATTTTTTGCTGATACGAAGTTTTTCCTCAAGCGCAACCAAGACACACACCAGGCAAGTATTTTTGCAAAGTTTGAGAGCTCTGATAGCACTTTAGCGAATTTTATGACTGCATCAAAATTGAAATTTTGAAAAATTTGACTAATTTTTGAAATGACGTAGCTCAATGCTGCCTCAACCAAATTTAACAATCTATAGCTTAAATTAAAGACAATTATCTTGCCGAGGTGCCATTTTTGTCGAATTTTCGTTACCGGCGACAAATTTTTAGTTATTTTAATTTTTATCAAAAATGACGTTTTAAAAAGCCTATCATATTGAGCCAAATCATAATAATCACAATTCAAGAAGTTCGGCACCTCCACATACGTCTGCTCTAACAGTCTGCAAAGTTTCAAGCGGATATGTTTTCGCAGCTGACAGTAATCTTAAAAAAATGTACGCTATAGCCCAATTTCAGAAACCTGAAGTTTGCCTACACATACGTATTTTCCAAAAAATAGAGCTAATTTTTCTGTACTAAAATCCGTTGAGAAAAGTTTAAGAAGCCAAAAGTTAGCTAACGAAAAATTAGTTTGAAGAACAGTGTATTTTTGTCAATATCGGTCAACGTATTCTGGAAATTTTTTTAGAAAGGTTTGCCTACACAAACGACTTTTTGAAAAGTTGCAACTGGCAATTAGCTACAAAGAACTGTTTCAAAAAGTACCAAAAGCCATATAGAATTTTTTGGTATATCAATTTAAATATTTTTCCCATTGAAAAATAGGTTAAAATTTCAAGTTGAACCAAATTTGACGTTATATACATCAAATGAAAGCTAATTTAATTTGCAACAACTTTTCTTCTTGAGTTAATTAACGAAAACTTACGTGAAAAATTTTATCGCCCAAAGTCGGTTATTCAGAGCGCCACCTTAAGGGGGCGCTCCGGGAATCGGGGGTTACATCGAAAATTGGCAAAAGAATTGGCAAATGTGAAACTTTACTATACATATATGTACTATGGCAGAAAAGAACACTGGAGGCAAAATTTCAAATCACGTGATCATGTCACGTGACTCCCAGAGCACCAAACGTGAGTGAATTTTCGGCAAACGATAACTCTGCTTATACTTTGCGTATGTCACACTTTATATACCAAAATGTAGCTTATGTGCTTCTCTAGTTGAACATTATTTTGATTTTCAACATTTATACTAGGTTTGGATAAAAAATTGTCATTATGTGTTTTCGAAGTCGAAATCTTAGCAATAAAATTCGTATAAAAAATTTCTAAGCTTTTTTTTAAAAAAAAAAAAATTGTTCTACCCCCCCCCGCCCCGGGCCTAAGGCTATAATTGTGCAAAATTTTGTAGAAAAATATTTTACCAGCATTTTATAATCGAATGCCGAAAAATCGGTTTTGTATTCACACTGCCTATATTTGAGTCTGCTGCTTCTGAAAACGGTTTCTTGTGCCATTTTTTTGCACAGAACGCAATAAAATTGTTTTAATTTTTCATTACGACTGATAAAATTTACGTATCTTCTGTTTGCAAAACCTCAAAAAGCGTTGATGCACTGGCTTACTTGTTGAATTTGTGTAAAAGTCGAATAAAATCAGTAAATTGTCCAATTTTTTCCAAATTTTTTGCTATGGAGATATGCACGTCAAAACATCAGAAATAGTATTTTGGGCAACTTTCCTTCAAGAATGATAAGTCATTTTGGCTGTTTTTTAAAAAATACGGCCCAAATCCTTGATTCCCGGAGCGCCCCCTTAATAATTGACAAATCATAAAATCGTACATTTTGGATCTACAAAAATTTATTTTTAAATATATGTGCCATGTTTTTGTTGTTTAAACTTTTCAAAAAGTGGAAAGATTTGAAAGTGCTCAAAAAAGCCTAATTGGTCCACTTTTAACACGTGTCACACAAATCATCTTTACAGTTGTACGATAAAACTTTACTTAAGGTGGTAGTGTCGCCAAAGCAGTTTTGCTCATAGGCTGCAAAATGAGAACTTTTTGCTTTGAAGTTGTACGTTAACTGAGAAACTAGTGAAATGCCATATGGTGTCAAATAAATACTGCCAGACACTAGACTACCAATATCTATCAATATTTTTAACCAATCACCATTTGTGAGCCAGACTCACACAATAGAGACATAAAAGTTTAAAAAATGAAGCCACATATCAGATTGGCCAGCTTGTGAAGTACATGTAATGTTTTGACGCACAATTTTTTGCCACAAATAAGAAAAATGAAAAATGAAGGTTCGTTTTTCTTTTGATTTCAAAATAAGTTTCTAAATTTTTTACAATTTATCATTATTGCTGTGAGTACTTTACAGGTTACGCACAGTTTCACAGTTCAAACAGGCATTACTCCACAACCACTCAAGCAATTTGCACTAAATTTTGCGTGCATAAACTAGAGCATATTTGCTTTTACTTTGTGTAAAGAATCTAAACAAAAAGTTTTTTAATTGTGACGAAATTACCAAATGTGAAGAGGTTTTCAAAACGTCATTGCTAACTGTATGCTGCATCAATTTTGCTGAAACTTGGCAAAAATATTTGCCTTGAAACCAATTTTTAGAATATAAAAAGAACAATGTCCTATCTTTCACTGAAAAAGTTTTATAGTCGCGCAAAATCGACTGCTTTCGCGACACTACACCCTTAAATGTAAATGAATTTTCGGCAAATGATAACTTTATGTGGGTAATGAAATGTTTTAAAGTTTACTACCCAATTGTAGCTGAGTTTACTCGCTAGTTGAACATTATGAGAGTTTTTTGGTAAATGGTTACGTTTTTCATTTTACTGGGCTTTTAGTGTTTGTGGTCATTTTTCAAAACCGAAAAAATGCAATTTTCTCGAAAACAAAAGAACTAAAAGAAAACAAAAAGATTGTTCAACTAGCGCAGGCCATACTGGTATTTGTATTTTACAATTCACGATTTGAATATAACAGGGCATTTCAAAATCTTTTGCAGAAAGTTTTTCTACTTGTGAAACCAATCATATTTTGTACCACTTAGCTTTGGCAGTGGCTTATCAAGTTTTTTATCGCAAAGTGTCATTTTGTCGCACTGGGTAGTAAATTTATGGATTTTGAGCGAACACAGTGGTTTTGCTGTGTGCTATCTGAATCTTTCTGAGTGTTCTAAACTTCAAGCTAGATGTTTTGCTGATAGGCAGCAGCATTGCCTGAATGTTCAAGTTACTATAACACAAATTCTTCAATTACATCAACATAACTCGGTGAAGTGATGGGGAGGCTAGTTGGAGGGTTGTACGTTTTACTTTATAACAATTGTGAAACTTTTAGATCATTGAAAAGTAGTTTGGTTTAAGCTAAAGTAAGGCCGCGACGCTAATTTAAGTTAAAATAAGCCCAAAAGCAATGACTTTCACATAACTTTTTTAAATAACTTTAATATTAAAGTTAAAGTAAGGGTGATTTAACCCTTTAATGCCCAGACCATCCCACTCCAGCAGCCTGATTCTGACACCTTCTAGTTTTTTGACCATTGCTCATTTACTTACGTCGTAGAGAAATCGCGAAACCACCATTCGATAGAGAAATGAATGTTAAACAAAACATAATGAGGAAGCATAGGTTTTGTCGTGTGGCAGTAGGTTCAAAATTTTGCCACTAAATATATAGATCAACACTTTCTGAAAAAACAATTTGCAGTTCAGATGAATATAATGAACTTGTCAAGTTTTATGAGCCCCGATTGGGAATTCACGTGGTGTGCCAAATTGCAGCTCTGGGAATTAAAGGGTTAATTTAAGTAAATTAGTTACAGTTAAAGTAAGACCTCTAACTTTTTGCAGTTAAAGTTAAAGTATGACTCTTTAGTTAAAGTTTAATTTGTTAGCCCTAGACAAACGTCCGGATAAGCTCTGGAGATAAACGTCAATTGCGATAAACGGACGAAACAAACTAAACGGTAGAATGGTTGTTTATTTCAAACTTGTCCGTTTGGTCGTATCTCCGTTTGCCCTATAGCCGTCCCGTATGTTCGTTCGTCCGTACTAAACAGCATAATTTCATTTTTTCCGTACATACCTATGTCTGGCAAACTTAAATTCAGTTCAACTATGCCAAAAGTGTAGGACATACGGACACTTTTGGTATTGGTGGCATGATTTTTATGTAATTTTGCCTGCTGAACGGATATACGGCTGCAACTCTGCAAGTTTAGCTACGGAGCTGACGGTTCGTGCGGCGTGCTATTGCTCCGATTTTACTACTACCTACATCCAATTTACAACCAACGATGAGGCGGTCTCAGTCTGTGGGATCGAAGGACCTGACCCACTCACTCTGTTACGATATCCGATGCAAATCGCCGATTACCGCCATCGATTCAAAAATCAACTGCTCCGTTTGCGGCCGGTCTTTCCATATGAAATGCAGTGGACGCTCAGTGTCTATTTTCAACGCCCTCAGCAAACCTAATAGCCAGGTTAAGTGGATTTGCTCCCTGTGCAACAAGAACGCTTCTGGATTTTTTGCTTTGAATGGATTGAATGCTTTGAAAAACTTGGCGGCTCAGCATTCAGCACTTGAGCAGAAAATGTCAAGCCGATTCGACCAAGTAGAGTGTCGACTCGACGCACTTGAGTCCGCCACAGCCCCATCAACGCTCCAAGCCCCTGGGGGCGGTGACAAGGCAACTGTTGCGGAAGTTGTGGCAGAAATTCAAGACATAAAGTATCGAAAGTGCAATGTGATGATTTTTGGTATTCAAGAATCCGCTAATGCTGAAGCTGCTGAGCGCAAAATTCATGACGAAAATAAAATAAAAAACGTTCTCGGTTCACTAGGAACAGATCCTGCTGTGTCTATATCATTTAAGGGTAACGAACGCGTGTAAGAGAAATCGAAATAGCAGTTTTTGCGCTATAGCGCTTTTTTATGCGCTATATGCGCTATATGCGCTATAAACGCTATGGAATTTGCTATATGCGCTATTTGCGCTATAAACGCTATGGAATTCGCTATATGCGCTATTTGCGCTATAGCGCTTTTTGGGGGTGCTATATGCGCTATTTGAGCTATATGCGCTATCGAAGGTGCTATATGCGCTATTTGCGCTACAGCGCTTTTTGGCGGTGCTATATGCGTTATTTGCGCTATATGTGCTATCGAAGGTGCTATATGCGCTGTTTGCGCTATAGCGCTTTTTGGGAGTACTATATGCGCTATTTGCGCTATATGCGCTATCGAAGGTGCTATTTGTGCTATTTTTTTGGATATGAATGAAACTTCTGCAGAAAAATGGCCAGGGTGGATTTTAACCACCATTGCTAGATTGCTAGCTTAACGCTCTACCAACTGAGCTACGCTGGCCTATTGGTGTTTGTGTTAATTTCCCTTTAAATAGTGATGCTGAACTTGGAAAGCGCTTATAGCAGCGCTTATAGCAATTTTGTGCTATTGGATAACTTACTGAAAAGTTTTGTACTTTTTAGCACGTATACGATCCCTCATTAAACAAAAAGAATTTTAAAAGTCTTTTAAAACTTTTGTTTGTGTTCTGCACGTCGATATAAAAAAATAGTGCATAAATAGCGCATATAGCACAACGATAGCGCATCACAAAGATATTGAAAACTTTTGTATTTTTAGTAAGTATACGGTCCCTCAATAAATTAGAATAATTTTAAAATTATTTTTAAATTTTTGTTTGCGTTCTAGTCGACGATATAAAAAATAGCGCATATAGCACAACGATAGCGCATCAAAGTGCTATAAGAGCTATTTTTTTCGTAGGCTTAAAAAATTGCGCTTATGGTAGCATCTGAGGGTGCTATTTGCGCTATTTAGGCGCTATTTTGTGCTATTGGCTAATTTGTTGAAAATTTTTGTCCTTTTTAGTGAGTATACGGTCCATCAATAAATTAGAATAATTTTAAAATTATTTTCAAAACTTTGTTAGTGTTCTGGTCGACGATATAAAAAAATAGCGCATATAGCAAAACGATTGCGCATCAAAGTGCTATAAGCGCTATTTTTTTCGTAGGCTTAAAAAATAGCGCTTATTGTACCAGATTGTGCTATTTGCGCTATTTAGGCGCTATTTTGTGCTATTGGCTAATTTGTTGAAAATTTTTGTCCTTTTTAGTGAGTATACGGTCCACCAATAAATTAGAATAATTTTAAAATTATTTTTAAAACTTTGTTAGTGTTCTGGTCGACGATATAAAAAAATAGCGCATATAGCAAAACGATTGCGCATCAAAGTGCTATAAGAGCTATTTTTTTCGTAGGCTTAAAAAATTGCGCTTATGATAGCATCTGAGGGTGCTATTTGCGCTATTTAGGCGCTTGGACGCTGCTTGGACTTGATTATTATTATATTATTATGAATATTAACTCATTATTGCTTTAAATTATTTATCGTTCTCTTCCTGCTTAACAAGTAAGTTATATATGTTTTTTGGTTATTTTCTTTAATGATCTGTTTTTAATAGAATATTAATATTAGTGTTGTTCCGTTAGAGAATTTTAGTTTAGTTTTAGTTATAGTTTTGGTATAAACTATAGTTTTAGTTAAGTTTTAGTTACGGTTTTGGTATAACCCTTAATTTTAGTTAGGTTTTAGTTTTGGTAGAAGGCTAAATTTTAGTTTAGTTTTAGTTATAGTTATGGTATAGTTTTAGTTATGGTACAACTGAGTTTTAGTTATGGTATAGTTTCAGCGAATTTCAAGTTTTAGTTATGGTATAATCATATTGATTTTATTGTCATTAACTCTACAATACCCAGTTGATCACGTGAAATACTTCACGATGAATTGCCAAATCTGGAGCTTATGGTCGTCTGGATACAATGAAATAGAAATACAATGAAAATTAAAAATTTACCAAAATACAAGTTTAAAACTTACCTACCGTTTACGCAACAGGAAATGATTGGACTGAAAAGTGACCCACAGAAAAAACAACAGGGTACGAGCAGTAGACAAAAACGTGTACGTACACTATTTTTTAGGATATTGCAATGGAAAGAATATTTTCAAATCTGCTCCGTTTGTTATGCAGCAATTAGCAAAATGATACATTAAAAAGCAAAACAGTGAGATTTTTTTTATTTTCGAGGTTGAATATGAAGTGGAGTCGTATCGTATCAGAAAATGATTTCATCCGGGACAAGTAAATGCAGCATAAAGTACTCATGTATATATGTCGTAGGCTGTAATGTAATTCAGGCCCTATGCCATAGGGCCTAGGCCATGTGGTAATTTCCTTATAGACCGGGCCACAAGAGGACAACCGTAAGGCCAGGACCGGGCCACAAGAGGACCGACTTAGAATTATTAGATTTTAACCGTATGGCCTAGGCCTTACGGTTGTTCCCTTGTGGCCTGGTCTGTAAGGAAATTACTCTATGGCCTAGGCCCTATCGCATAGGGAATAAATTACCTTACAGCCTACAACATATACACATGCCTAGACTTTGACAAAAGACAATAAGAAGGACCAGTAAGCCAGAAAGTTGCAGGGGTGTGGAGGCGGCAGCCCCCAGAAAAAAAAGAAATTTTTTTAATTTTTATTTAATTTGGTCAACTGGAGACGTATAAAAAATTTTTTCGGACAGAAAAAAAAGATGACAACGTCACATCAGACACAGGGGCGGCTCCAGGGGAGGGGGGGTGGGGGGGGCGACCGCCCCCTGAAATTTTTTTCGACTGAAATTTTACACAAGGGTGTAAAATACACAAGGGACACAAGGGTCACAAGGGTCACACAATAATGTACTTGTGTATACATGCATAGGCTTTGTTGAAAGATGATAACAAGGAATAGTAAGCCACAGAGTTGCAGGGGTCTGGGGGCGGCAGCCCCCAAAAAAAATTGGGGGAATTTTTTAATTTTTTATTTACAGGCCAAATTTTGTCAGTATTGGAGACGCATCAGAAAAATTTTTCCGGCCGGACCATAAAAACCATACGGGGGACCCTTGTGTCAAAGATTACTCGGAAGAAATTTCTTGGTGGGAGAATTCTTTTAGGAATTTTTTCAGAAAGTAATTTTTTAAATTTTGCATTAAAAACAGTGCATTTTGAACTAAATACTACAGTAAGACCATTCAAAAGAAGACCATTTCCAAAGAAGGCACTATGGTTTTTCTCAGTGGAATACATGGGGTTGTTCCGCGTATGTATAAAATAACTCGAAAGAGCTTAACCTAATCCAAACTCTAGATTCGGATTTAAGAAGATTAAGAAGCTAATTAAAATCCAACTTTAGCTGAGTATATATATATGTATATAAAAAAACTACAAAAAACCCAGAAATTAACCAGAAAAGAGTTAGAAAATAACTAGAAAAAAACCAGAAAAAAGTTAGAAAATAACTAGAAAAAACCAGAAAAAATCTAGAAAAAATAAAAAACCTAGCACATATGTTATATACCTACTAGAACCAGCGCATAAAACAGCTAGACACCCTCAAAAAACAACTAGAATTCAGTTTCAGAAAACGTATATAAAGAGCATAAACGTTGCTGAACAATAAAGGAAATCGTCAGGGAACACTCTGAAAAAATTGAAAATGTCCAAGAAAGGGTTGGTGAAAAATCAGAAAAAACTAGAAAAAACCAGAAAAAAGCCAGAAAATACGTAGAAAACAGCTGGAAAAAAAACTAGAAAAAACCAGAGAAAAGTTAGAAAAAAACCAGAAAAAAGCTAGAAAACATTCTCTATAGGGTCAGAAAAAGCCAGAAAAAAAGTCAGAAAAAAATTAGAAAAAAAGTAGAAAAAAACCAGAAAAAGCCAAAAAAAACTAGATATTCGTCAGGAAGAATTAGAATAGAAAAAAACTAGATAATTTTTTCTAGTTTTTTTCTGGTTTTTTTCTAGTTTTTTTTCTAGAAATAATTTTTCTGTGCCCCCCTCAGCGTTTTTGCCCCCCCCCCTGGGAGCCAAGGGCCGAACCCCCCCTTTTGGCCAACTCATAAAAAAATTTTAAAAATATACGTCTCCAATTAACCAAAGTTCCCAAAAAATTCCCAAAAACAAAAATCATTTGTGAAAACCAGATAAAAATAAAGAAAATATTACATAGAAAATACCGAGAAAAACCTACAAAAAGAAAATATCCAGAAAAAAACCCAAAAATACTCAAAAAACCCGTAAAAAAACCTAGCAAATACCCAAAAACACAGGAAAACCAGCAATCCGAATTTCCTGTAAATCACCATCTAAGACTTCGTATGGTATTCGGAGGGGTTTCGGACATCTTTATATCGTATTCGGAGGGTTTTTGGACGTTTTAATGAAAGGTTCGGATGTCTTAAAATTGTTTAAATAAGTTCTAAATACAGTCTAAAACTTTTTGGATTAAATTCGGACAAATTTTAGACATTCTTAAGATGTCACTATTGATTGGTTCATCAATCAATGCTCCCAACCAATCAATTCCGGGCACCTTAATTTTATCCAAAATTTGTCTTAACGTTTTTATATTTAATTTATGCAAAATTAAGACACATTAAAAATGTCTAAATTTCATCCAAATTTTAGCTGAATTACTTGTTAAATAATTTACAAAATTTTCGGACAAAATTAAGACATCCGAACATTTCATTAAAACGTCCAAAAACCCTCCGAATACCCTATAAAGATGTCCGAAACCCCTTCGAATACCATCCGAAGTCTTAGATAGTGATTTATAGGGAATTCGGATCGCTGGTTTTCCTGTGAAAAACCCTGAAAATTTCATTTTTTGTAATAGAACCCCTAGCCACAAATTTGGATTTTTTGAGCTTGGCCCCTTGAAAATTGCATTTTCAGTGTTTTTGGAAGTGAACGTAGGCCAAAGTTCAAAGCCAAAATTGGCTCTGAACTTTGTTTTGTTGGGTAGTTTTGAATACGTTATGATGTTTTAAGGCATCGTGGGTATTTTCTAGATTTTTTTATGGGTTTTTTCTGGATATTTTCTTCGTTTTTTGGGTATTTTCTGGGTTTTTCGGTTTAAATGAAGTTGAGGAGGAAATAGTGGACTTATTTTTTGAGTTGAGCACCTTGGGGGAAGTATTTTTGCTTCAGAAACCCCTATTTCATTTTTTGGATTTTCTGAGATACATACGACCCCCCGAAATCTGAACCCTCAGTGAGGGACATTTTCGCATTTTTTTCAAAGCCCTTGTTTTTTCCGTTCTTATCGTGTCAAAATGGTCTCAGAACTCAGCTTATTGGTTACAAACATGGCCTTAGTTTGGCTTGGGCTTAGGCTTAAGCTTAGCATGGGGCTTAGGCTTAGTGCCTGCCAGCTTAGTCGAGAGAATCTTGCCAATTAAGGGGGCGCTCCGGGAATCAAGGATTTGGGCCGTATTTTTTAAAAACAGCCAAAATGACCTATCATTCTTGAAGGAAAGTTGCCCAAAATACTATTTCTGATGATTTGACCTGCATATCTCCATAGCAAAAAATTTGGAAAAAATTGGACAATTTACTGATTTTATTCAACTTTTACACAAATTCAGCAAGTAAGCCAGTGCATCAACGCTTTTTGAGGTTTTGCAAACAGACGATACGTAGATTTTATTAGTCGTAATGAAAAATTAAAACAATTTTATTGCGTTCTGAGCAAAAAAATCGCACAAGAAACCATTTTCAGAAGCAGCAGACTCAAATATAGGCTGTGTGAATACAAAACCAATTTTTCGGCATTAGATAATGAAATACTGGTAAGATATTTTTCTACAAAAATTTGCAAAATTATAGCCTTCGGCTCTGCGCAGTTGAACAATTTTTTAGTTTTTTAAAATAAAGCTTAGAAATTTTTTTATATGAATTTTATTGCTCAGAGTTCGACTTCGAAAACACATAATGACATTTTTTATCCAAATCCGACATAAATGTTAAAAACCAAAATAATGTTCAACTAGAGAAGCGAATAAGCTACATTTTGGTATATAAAGTGTGACTATACGCAAAGTATAAGCAGAGTTATCGTTTGCCGAAAATCCACTCACGTTTGGTGCTCTGGGAGTCACGTGACATGATCACGTGATTTGAAATTTTGCCGCCAGTGTTCTTTTGTGCCATAGTACATATATGTATAGTAAAGTTTGACATTTGCCAATGTTTTTGCTAGTTTTCGATGTAACCCCCGATTCCCGGAGCGCCCCCTTAAGCCTAGACGATGCCTTAAGGGGGTAGTGTCGCGAAAGCAGTCGATTTTGCGCGACTGTAAAACTTGTTTAGTAAAATGTTAGAAATTGTTCTTTCTATATTTTAAAAATCTACCAAAAGGCAAATTATTTTGCCAAGTTTCAGCAAAATTGGTGCAGCATATAGTTTGCAATAATGCCTTAAAGTCGAAAAAATGACGAAAAAAAAACCTATTCACATTCCATTTTTTAGTCAAATTTATCAATTTTTCTGTTTAGTTTTTTTACACAGACTAATAGCACATATGTTGTAGTTTTTGCACACCAAATTTAGTGCAAATTACTGTAGCGGCCGTGGAGTAATACTAGTTTGAACTGTGAAGGTGTACTTAAACTGTAAAATAGTAACAGCAATAATGATAAATTGCGGAAAATCTAGACGCTTATTTTCAAATCAGAAGAAAAACAAACCTTCAATTTTCTTTTTTCTTATTTGTCGCAAAAAATTGTGCGTCCACACATGATGTGTACTTCACAAGCTGGCCAATCTGATATCTGGCTTGATTTTTCAAACTTTTATGTCCCTATTGTGTGATGTCTGGCTTACTAATGACGATTGGTCCAAGATATTTGTCAATATTGATAGTGTGATGTCTGGCAGTAATTATTTGATACCATACAGCGTTGGACTAGTTTCTCATTGCATGTACTACTTCAAAACAAAAAGTTCTATTTTCACAGCCTATGAGCAAAACTGCTTTCGCGACACTACCCCCTTAAGGGGGTAGTGTCGCGAAAGCAGTCGATTTTGCGCGACTATAAAACTTTTTCAATGAAAGATAGGTCATTGTTCTTTATATATTCTAAAAATATGTTTCAAAGCAAATATTTTTGCCAAGTTTCAGAAAAAATAATGCACCGTACAGCTAGCAGTGAGGTTGCAAAGAAAAATGATGTTTTAAAAACCTATCCACATTCGGGCCCGTATTCACATACTAAGTGTTATTCACAAACTAACGCTAAGCGTTTACTAAGCGCTAAGCACTTAAGTATGTTTAGCATGTTAAAAGGTCAAGTTTGTGAATAACACTTAGCGCTTATAAGCGCTAACACTAAGTGTAAACACTAAGGCCCGTATTCACATACTAACACTAACACTTAAAGTTAGTGTAAACACTAACTTTAAGTGCTTCGTAGCACTAAGTTGTATTCACATACTTACACTCAAGTTAGTGTTAGTGTTAGTGCTACTAAACACTAACACTAACCTTAGTGTAGTGGCTTTGTATTCACATACTAAATTTTGTTAGTGTTTACACTAACATTTTTGCACTAAACTTAGGTACCTCGGGAGGTACCTTACGTTAGTGTTTTGTCAGGTAGGGTGTTATGAATTGCTCCGTTTGTCGTCCGGGGGGTAAATTGAGTGCGCTGAATCCGAATTTGACATCAGTTTTAGTCAAAGATGTGCCTGAATCCTTCTACTCATCCCAACAAATGGCAAAATTGGGAAAACGTAGGAAAATCAAAAATTCAACATTATTCGGAAACTTTTAGAAATATGTACGGTTTTTCAGGGTTTTTGATCAGTGTTTAAGATTTTTGTAGTTTGTGTGGGGGTTTTGCAGGTATTTCCTTGGAGTTTTCTACTAGTTTTTTTTGCACATATGTGGTTTTTTAGCATTTTTCTCGGGGTTGTCCTGGATTTTTTTTTATAATTATAATATTTATAGCGATTTACTAGAATTGTGCTCTTTGGTTTGTGGTTTTGTTAAAATCTCTAGAAATTACCTGAGATTTTTAAGAATTTTTAAATGGTTTTCCCGCGGAGATATGTTTTTATTTCTAAACATTTTTCTGTCGCTTGTCTTGAATTTTTCTTGGATTTCACTAGTTAGTAGTTTATTTAGGGTTTATCCTGGATTTTTCTGATGTTTTTGTGTAATTTTTAGTGAAATTTTGTATGATTTTTCCAAAGTTTTCTCAAGTATTTTTTGAATTTCCTGGACTTTTCAAGTGTTTTTCGCGAATTTTCTCGAAACACACACAGCGCCTTCTGCTCTATTGTGTGGTGTCTTTCTGGAGTTTTTCTGAGATTTCTAGAAATTTTTGGAGAATTTTTTGTAAGGGTTTTTCTGAGGACAACTTAATTTTCTTGCATTTTGCTGTTTAATCTACGGTTTTTTCTGGATTTTTTCAACGATTTTGTTGAATTAGTCCAAATTTTGCAGAACAGTGCATCCAAATTTTGGGAACCCCCCATCCCTTATTATTGACCAAAAATACAATGTACCCTAAATTTGCAAAATTTTGTAAAAAAATCGCAAAAACGGCCATTTTTCTAAATTTTTAACAAATTTTGGGGACCCTCATCGCGACTCCTTGATTTGGGGGGTCTCCCCATCCCCCCTCATACATGTGTGCCACCCAGCGCCCTCTCTCTTATATGTATACGCCATTGTGTGGAAGTTCTTTATTTTTTAAGATTTTTAATGAAATTTTTCAAAAAATTGTCTAGGGTTCTCTGACTTTGAGGGACTTTTTTTTGAATTTTTGTTTGGTTTCTGTCGGTTTTCTTATGCAAGATTTTGATCGTTTTGTGGCGCCACCAGACCCCTCCATTTTACTGAAATAGACTTTTCCGCTTATTTTTGACATAAAGTAGAGCTCTATTATGCATTTCGGCTATTGAAATTTTAAAAACGAGTTCAGGTTCTGGGTGCTGTCGCCCCCAGACCCCTGCATCATAAAGGGGGGGGCAGTGGCGTGTCCAAGATTTAGAAAGGGGGGGGGGGGGCTGCGACCGGGTTGGCAGTCTCGATCTCGGTCT
>JASANF010019326.1:0-11366 GCA_030248245.1 Trissonchulus sp. WLG1_4 | reverse complement strand
ACACGTATTTCAGTCTCGGTGATTCGAAAGGCTGCCAGCGCAATAATGAGAAGTATGCAAATGAGTTTTGCAATGGTACAGTAAAGCGTTACGTATATGCGAAATGTATTCTGGTCAGTAAATCTTTACGGTCAAGACGCCCTTTGTTATAATCTACGTAACACTTTGCATAATACTACTGTAATACTCTGGGTTTGAGGGCTATTCATAGTGCCTAAATGTGATATACTATTGACGTAGCTACGAAGGAGTTACTTTTTTGGAAAAGTTCCCTCGGCTTTTTCATTAATAGTTATGTTCATCTCCATCATTGGTACGGCTAAATTTTGCCGCCACTGCTTTGGACATCCCTTTTAAAGGCCCATTTGTTATTGCTGTTGACAGTGGGAGTAATTTTTTAGATTCAGTTCGTTTGTCATAGCTAAAGCCAAATTTTATGTAAATTTGTAGCCAATCTAATATAATGTACAGCTTGCACAAAATTATCATAATATACTGTAAATACAATTTTAAAAAAATGAGCTGAATGAATTTTACTTATTTTAAAAAATTTTAGAATGAAGCTGAAGAATCGAAACCAAAGAAGAAAGGACAAGTTAAAAAACAAAACCATATTACGAATTAATAACATACATCACCTAGTACAAACCAAGTAAGGGAGTCAAAACAAAGAAGTGCAAAGCAACCAACCGTCAAAATATTGCAGAGTCAGAGTTTTGACAAAAATGGGGACCGAATAAAAAAATTAAGAGGTAAAAAATGAACGAACAAAAAACAGCGGTCTTTACAATAAGTATATTTCTCGATGAATGTAAAAGAAGACAATAGCAAATAAAACAATAAGAAAATAAAAAAGACAGTCAAAGAATTCAGTCAAAAACGAAATCAGTTAAAAAATTAATGAAAATTAAAAGCACAAGCAACAAAATCGAACAAAGGTTTACATAGAAAATGCATAAACAGAAGAAACGGCCAAAGGACAAACGACACGTGGAAGCACATAAGTCTTACAAAAGCAAAAAGCTTATACCTATAGAAGGTACGTGTACACGTACACAGAACACGGAATTTTACCCCCTCCCCCAGCTCTAAGCGCTATTTGCGCTATAATTGTGTCCAGCTAACCTGGACTAAAAACCATCTGCCCACACCCTTGAAACCACCTTGTCACCCTTCGGTCAGCTATTTGCGCTATACACGCTACTACACATGGCAGCAAAACCACAGCGCACAAAGTGCTATGAGCGCTATTGTTTCGTAGGCTTAACAAATAGCGATTATAGCACCTGAGGGTACTGTAGGGTAAATTCGTGCATAGTTGACACTTTTTGATACTTCATTTTTCTTTTCAAAATTGCTCGTTTTTTCATGCTGCAACTGCATGTGAATCGTACATGATTTGATAGAGCAATTTCTTGGCTTTCAGATGACTGCAAACTCATGTCCAACAGTTTCGTTTAACTTTTAAGCAACAGGAAATTTTAAACGGATTCAAATTTTAGCAGCTCGGTAGTTGTCACTAGACTCGGCCTAAGTTGACACAGTCCGCTGTTATCGTCGTTGTTCAAATTAGATCGAAAAATGAGAGACGATACACTGATTAATTCAAAATATGATTTTAACTAATAACATTTTGACTAAACATCAAAAAAACGAACTTATAAGCTGTAATCACAGCAAAATTTTAGCACCAACTGAGTCTCGAAAAAAGTCAGCAAAAACTGTTAATGTTACCATTTCACAATAAGTAACCGTCAACATGAAACGTGTACTCAATCCTACCGTAATGGTAATTCAATAATTCATGGAAAAATGCATAACAAACGCTAAAATAGGGCAAAACGTGTCATAACCGCCAAGAGCAATAAGCAACTGTGTGCTCTTGGTGTAACCCCAAATTATTTCGTAAATTTATATTATACCTCAGCGCGATTACTGAAAACTGAATTTGAAGTATTTATGAATTTGAACGTTTTTAAAACGAACATATGCTCGGAAACTTATCATTAGCATCACAAACTATCATGAGAGCATTACCACAGCAGGAGCAATACGGGCGCACATGCTCTTGATATGTTTCAAGTGTCAACAGAGGCCGAGTGAAGTGTCCACCATGGCCGAGTAGACTAAAACTCGAGCTAATTTTGCAAAATTGTAAAAAGTAAGCGAGAAGTTGAAAGGAAATAAATAACTACTGACGGAATCGTCATCTACAATATCAGAGCTATCCATTGATATATACATTATGCCATAAGCGGAAAAGTTAAGCTCACAACTTGCACTTAAAAGTCTTAGTTTTTTGTGAATTTGCATAGTTTTTTCGGGGTGCGCTCAAGTGACAACAGTAAAGCCTTACATTCATAATTTTGCTGACAAGTTATATCCATAAGTTATATACCGTTTGATAGCCACGATCATGAGCTTTCATGATATTAAAATTTTCACTGGAAAATTCGGCTGTCCCAAGTTATTCGTCTAAAAGCAGTGGCAGCTATACCCGAGTGTCAACAATGTACGAGTTTACCCTACTTTTTACTACGTATACGATCCCTCAATAAACAAGAAAAACGCATATAGCAAAAAGTAGGCGCCCATCCACCCCCCGGTTGTTGGGTTTGTAGGGCTTTCTATCCCTCTCACCTCACTTATTAGTCAAAATTGCAAGCAATCACCCAACATGACTTTCATTCCAACAACATTCTTCGCTCCTATTAGTTGGGCCTAAGCCTAAGTCTAAGGCTAAGGCTAAGCCCGAGCCTAAACCTAAACCCAAGCCTTTACCCCGATCTAAACCTAAGCTTAAGCCTAAGCCCAAGCCTAAGACCAGGTCGAGTCCTAGGGAAGAAAGAAGTACAAAAATTTGCCAAAAATTAGCCAATAGCACAAAGTAGGGCATAAATAGCGCAAATAGCACCCACAGGTGCTATAGGCGCTATTTGTAAAGCCTACAAACAAATAGCGCTTACAGCACTATAATAATGCGCTATCGTTTTGCTATATACGCTACTTTTTATGCCGTCGACAAGAACTAAGAACAAAGTAAACCTTGAAAATTATTTTAAAATTCTTCTTCTTTACTGAGGGATCGTATACGTAGTAAAAAGTACAAATTTTTTTAATAAATTAACCAATAGCACACAATAGCGCCTAAATAGCGCAGATAGCACCCTCAGGAGCTATAACCGGTATCCAAGATTAGCATCACTATATAATGGGAAATTAACACAAACACCAATAGGCCAGTGTAGCTCAGTTGGTAGAGCGTTATGCAAGAAAACTATCGATATGTTGTTCAAATCACCTTAACCATTTTTTTGTAGTAATTGCACCAATGTGAATGAAAAGCAGCAAATAACGGTTCATCATTATTTACTGAAAACGAACGAAATATCAAGAAAATATTGGTTTCGTATGCCTGTATTGACGATTTACTAAGCTAGATTGCGGTTGAAGTGTTATGCATCAATGTTGACTTGCCAAGTAGTTATTTGCAATTTGAAATTGAATAAAAATAAATGCAGGACGGGTTTTAAAACCGAAAGAAAGAAGTTGCTAATTTAATGTCTCGTCTTTTGGGCTAAGTGACGCCAACGCAACATTCCAACTCATCATAAAATAACTATTTGACAAGCTTTGAGAAAAAAATTTGAAAAACAAAAGTGTCATGCCATCGTCTTCGTCATTACCATTGTCTGGTCGCAGAATTTCATGATATTGGCGCTGTCTTCAACAAACTGAAAAATGGTATTCATAAAGTTTATGAGTGACAATGGCACTCAATTTATATCCTTTTTTCTTTATTTTGGCAAAAATTAGCAAAATGCGACGTTGTAGTCACACACAGTATATATACCTTAAGCCCGGTTCATACTCGTCTTTTAGCTGTCCTTTTCTCTTTTTGGTCGTCCTTTTGTCGGGTGTCCTATTGAAGACGTCCTTTTGTACTTTTCCTTTAGAATTGACCTTTTGCGGTTTTATAAACGACTTTTTGATTCCATCCTTTTGTCCTTTTGAACATGTCCTGCTGTCCTTTTGAAAGTGTCCTTTTCATCTTCTTTTTGTCCTGTTCTTTTGTAATTTTGTCCTGTTGTCCTTTTGAAAAGTCCCGATGTCCTTCTGGGCTGTCCTTTTCTCCTTTTGAAAAAGTAGAGCAATGCTTTACTTTTCAAAGTGTTCTTTTGTCTCGACCAATCAAGTTTCAATATGTTCAAATTTAATTGTATATATTTTTGACTAGGGTTGTGTCAACTTTGGTAGTTCAGCTTGAGGGCAGTCCATATGGCACTCAGTTTTGAAAATTAATTTTGAGGCGGTAGGTTTTTCCGATTCGGTAATAGGTAGCAATGTCCTGTTGTGAAGATCCCGAGGCCAGATGTCGCAGAGTCACACATAGTCGCTCGGGCATACCGATAAGGTCAATGGCCGTATGCCCAAGGTCGCAGGAGTACCACAGTCGCCAAATTTTTTCAGTAGTCATGCGTAAATGTCGCACGAACTCCGGAAATTTTCTCAGCTGACGAACGAGTGAAAAAAATTTCCCATACCGGTGTCTCACAAAATTCAAGTAGTGTATTTGGTTCCGTCGTCGCCGGCGCAAGACAAGGGCAGAAACAACAGCGGCGCTGAATTGCAGCAACTCGTCATCACTCTGACCGTCCAAAACTAACTAAACTGCAAAAGAGCAATGACGACAAACACATGACCTTGTCCTTGTCCTTTTGTCCTGTTGCTCTTCTGTTGATGCTCTAAACACTAAAGGACAAATCACAAAGAAAAGGAAAAAATGTCATTTTCAAAAGGAGAAAAAACGCTTTCAAAAAAAAACAAAAGGACAGTTTGAAAAGGACAAAAACTTTTTAAAAAAGGACAACAGGACTTTTCTAAAATGAGAAAAGGACGCCGAAAAGATCAACCGAACCGACAAAAGGACGGGTTTCATTTGTAGTCAAAATCTTTGTAAAAGGACAAAGGACAAAAGGACAAAATTCAAAAGAACGAGTATGAACTGGTCTTTACGACCCTAGAAGGAACTCTGATTTCGAAAAAGTCACCAAACCTTAGTACTGCATTTGTGCGGTGTTATGGAATAAGAATGCTGTAAACGGAATGAATCAATTAACGCCTTGCTTTTGATGCTGCGCCACAGCGCAGCAGGCTTCTTTAGAATGAGTCTGGACATTTATAACGTGTTTTGGAAAAATTGGTGTGTGGGTTTGTGTATCTTCTGATTTATGTGTGTGTGTGCGTGTGTAAGAGAACATTAGTGTATGCGCCAACTACAGTCGGTTTCAAATGAAAATGGATTCTAGGCGTCGGGATTAGTGATGAAATGTGACGCGTCGGATGATGCCATCCGACGCGTCTGATGATGTCATCCGACGCGTCGGATGATGTCATCCGACGCCCTCGGTTATGCAGTCCGACGCCTAGAGTTTTGCCAGCTAGTAATTAATTAGCTGTCAAAGTGCAGGCGTAAAGTTTTAAATAGGGGTGGCTGCTGGCGCAAATTATGAATACTGAGTAACTTTGTTCTTTTAGTTGCAATAACTAATAAAGATTAGAATTTAGTAGTTGAATTTGCGGGTTAATTTTGCCTAAACATGTATTTAACAACATATAAAAACAAACTTGAAAAATTTGCATAACTCGCTGAGTCGTCACCCTCTTTTTTTCCAGCAGGCTCTTCAATTTCAAACTCGATGATGCAATCCGACGCCCTGCTAGGCCCGTCGGATGATGTCATTCGACGGCCTAGGTGATGAAACCCGAAGCGTCGGATGATGAAATGGTGTCGGGCGATCCATTTACATTTGAAAACAACTGTATATCTGTCTTGTCTGTCTCCTGCTGTGTTCAATGTATAGTGTACGTATGCACGTTCGGTTTTCGTTGTATACGCGCGCACAGTATTACACAAAAGCACACTGATCCGACAGACACATATCATCACAGCGCACACGTGATCACACAGGTGCTGGTGAGTTTTGAATGCAGTTACAGTAATATGACAAAACCTGTCACACCAATGATTCTAAGATTCTTTATCAGCACTTATAAACTTGACCAGGCGGCAGTCTAGAAACCGTCGGCAAACCTGGCTTTACTATCGCGGTTGAGTGCTGAAATTGTTTTGACACAAAGATGCGGTTTCTAACCCGCCGTTTCAGATATGTGTCTTAGATTGGGTTTGAATTTTTAAACGTTTTTTGCAATGAAGTTATCAGTTTTTAATATTTTCAACTTAACTTGAAAACAAAAAACACGAAAACATGCTGTAGTTTGACATTTTATGTAAAAGTGTTTATTTAAGGATTTTACTACCGCGTTTTATATTCGAAGAATATCCTCGGCGCTCTAAGCATGTCGCAACAAAAACTAGGTATCAAAAATTGGCTTAACCTCACTCGCAAAACCTCCTTGTTTGTCTCAAATTGTGTACATAGTTTCACACATTGTTCGTACACTGCTCGTACTAGTGCTTACTACATACTACTCTCACATAGTTTGCACAGAAACGTTAAAACATAAAAATGTCCCTAAACTGCGCACATTTAGAAAACTAAGTCTTGACTCAACTCTGGATCGTATAATACTGCATACGTTTTTGGTCATTTTGTCTGCTGTGATTGTTTGCAGCGCAGCAGGTTTATAATATCACGGAGTGATAATGTAGGTTTGATATTTTTACGTCTTTTTTGCATTTTTGCATTTTTTGTTTGTTGAGCAATGATCGCATGTTGATAAGTTTATAATAATGTCTGGCTTGTGTTCACAGCAATATCACAATACACACACATTCATTAACTAACGGTTGCAAGTCACCCAGAAAACTAGTTAGTAAAAAAGTCTTATAACACCAAAACCTTAAAGCAAATACAATAATTTGTTTTTAACGCTAATTCCTAGAACAGGGTTTTGCTGGTAATTAATGTTTTTTACCAAAGGATGGAAAATTACTTTTTGGTTTAATACCCTAACTCTGTTTATTTGCTGAAAATGGCTGTTCCATGATTATCGTGTAAACCCAATAGAGTTTAGCGCGTCGCCTTCAGGGGTTCAAAACCCTGTTCACAGAATTCAATTAATGCACTGAAACGGAAAATTCATTGTGGAGTAGCACGTATAGCGCAAATAGCGCTTAAGGGTTGGGAAGTTGGGGGGGATACAATCCTGTGTTTTGTGTACGCTTACACGCGACATCTACCAAAAAATTACCCAGTGGGATTTATCTTTACATTATTAGTGCAGTGATTTAGTACTTGAAGTACGGGCCAATGATAGCAAGATCGCTGCGGAGCCTGTTTCTTAGTTAAACGCTTTCATGTCCAAAGGATCATGGGGAAAACCCCACGATGAACTATCATATCTGGGGCTATGCAACTTGACTAGTCTATTCTAGTGACAAGATCTTTTAGCTGTTTTTATGGGGAATTGTAGGTATTTGCATTTGGCCGGCAATTTTTAGTCCTACTGCCACACAGCGAAGCCTGTGCTCATTTAAGGTGGTAGTTACGTTTTCGACAGTTTTTATAACGTCCTATAACTTTTGATTGACTGAATGAATATAATAGCTGTCTTTTTCACTTTAAAGAACTTGACTGAAACTACACTTATGCACATTATCTAGCTTAAATCTGTAACAAGCTAGTCAGCAGACGCTGTCAAAGAAGTCAAATTTTGTGAATTTTTACATTTTTCTTGTTTTGCTTGTAAAATTGACAGTGTAATTCCAACTAACTTTATTCTTTACACCAACATAGCCAATAACAGAGTGAATTTCAATGCTTAGTTTGGTGCATTTATATGATGCAGAAAACAAGTTACAGACTTTCAAATTTGAATTTTTTAGAATTTTGAAAAATATACAAATTTTTGGATCTAATTATTTCACGCAATACGCTGAATTAAAACAAATAAAAAAATTGACACATCAGAAATTGTCTAAAAAATATGTAAAGTAACGCATGAAAAGATTGCAACATCGAGACTTGAGATTTAGTCCACGAAAGTACATTTTTACAGATTTCTGTAAATGAAATTGATCTAACGCAAAGTTTAAGCAAATAAAATTTTTGAAATTTTAGTATAAAGTAGACACATATGTGTGACAATTTATCCCAAATTTTGAACAAAATCCTTTTAGTAGTTGTCAAGTTTGGCGGACTTTTGTGTAATGAACTTTAGTTCAAAAAGAAATGTTACATACATGCACAAAATGGGAAATTCAAGTTAATTGTCTTAAGAGTAAAATTATTCATTTTAGATCCAAACGTTCAGTCGTTCCTCCTGTTTCATTGAAATTTAATAACTACAATCTGAGCGAAGTTTCGTCAATCAAGTACCTCGGTTTTCACATCACTAACTACGGAGTCTGCAGTTCTGATTTAATCAAAAACCGTGTTGACCTTGGTAATCGATCTAAGGCTTACTTACTGCATATTTTGTCTAATCATCCTAATCTTAATTACTGTACAAAATTAAGATTGTTTGATAGTCTTGTAACTTCTGTGCTACATTATGGAAATGAGGTAACTGGATATTTAACTTGGCCAATAGCCAATATTAGACTACATCATAATCACGCTGACAACATTGAACATGTTCACATAAGTTTTTTAAGAAGAATTCTTGGTGTTAAAAACACTACACCAACAGTTTGTGTCTATGCTGAATTAGGTCGATTTCCTCTTATTCTTAAACGCATATTAGCTATGCTAAAGTATTGGTTTAAAATTCTAAATACGCCCCACAATGAGCCACGGAAACAGGCATTGTACGCACTTTGTAATCTTGCTTGGCAGACACCTAATGTCCATACTTGGGTAACCAGTCTTGTTAATTTGTTATGTTATGTTAACTGTCAGGAATTGTGGCATTTCCAGTATGTTGATAATCAGAATCAGCTACTTAAAACTATAGAATCTCTTTTGAAAGATAAATTTCTTACAACATATTATAGTGAGTTGAATTCTCTTCCGAGTCTTGATCTTTACACAAAGTTTAAATCAACATTCGAAAGTGAACTTTATTTTTTGGTCATACAAAACAAAGCTCATGTAGCTGCACTAAGTCGACTTAGATTGCGTTCCCATGATCTTGAAATTGAAAAGGGAAGATGGGACAGAAGGTCCACTCACCGAGTTCCGCGTTACGAAAGAGTTTGCAGGCTTTGCGAATTAGGTCAAGTTGAAGACGAAGTTCATTTTATTATACGATGTCCTTTTTTCAATAACTTCAGAAATATTTATCTGGCTAGATTTCTTAACTCAAATTTGAATGATTTGGAAAATTTTGTTAATGTTATATCGTCAAAGAGTACACCTGTCTTACTGAGTTTGTCAAAATATGTTTACGTAGCTTTCAAAACTAGAACTTTACGTCTTAGCATGCAAGATAATGCACGTGTGAGATAAAAATATGCTAATTGCTGTTCGTTGATTTATTTTATGTGTTAACATTTTATTATTTTTTTTTTCTAATTATCTAATTTCTAATTATATTTGTCAGCGATTTGATTAATTTTTTTGTATTACCAACATACTATGTTCCTTTATGGAATGTTATGTTACGTTTATTGTCAAATAAATCAAATCAAATCATAAATGTGGCGTAATCTCAAAAAGTGAAAAGCGGAAGGATAAGTTTTGGCATCTAAATTGAAGGTTTTTTACATGCCCGTGTGTCATTTTTAAACGGCCGTTTTGACTAGCTACTACTTTGGCTTAGCTAAACATAAAATTTACGAAAAAATGTCGTAACTGGCTGAAAAATATTTTCTGTGAAAATTAAAAATGATAGTTTCAAGCTATTTTAGCAAGCATTTATCTCATAATAAATTATAGTTTCTTAAATTAATATGTGCACTATAAATTATTGATTGAAAATTAATCGTAAGTTGTCAAGTGTTACTCCTGCAAAACTGTCGAAAACGTTACTACCACCTTAATAAGCAATGTGTAAATTTGACTTTTTTTCATCGCAAAAGTAGTATTTTCTTCAAGGCCACATCACGAAATTTAAGTGCAACTCCGGCAGTCTGCTTTATGTGCGTAAGATGCAGCGGATAATGTATTTTAATTCTATCATTAAACTACGGCAGGGGCAGGCACACAGTTGCTGTGTTGATACTCTAGGGTGAGGTACATTTTACAGATTCTCAACTTTGAGCGCTTATAACTAAAAAACGGTGCGTCCTAGACCCTTAATCGGCTGATCATATATGTTTATGTGAAGTATGTGTTACAAATGTGAATAGGCTTTAAAACTAGTTCTATTGTCTTTCTATTCAAAACATTTGAACATACGGTCAACCTATTTACAAAGTGTGAGTAGACTTCGCTATGCCTTTGGCTTAGAGATAATTGGTGTAGCCACGAACTTCACGACGGTCGGTCTGGTTTTTGCCCTGTTGGGTTGCGTTTGTATTGTGTATTGCCCTAAATTGCCTATATCTGCCCCATGCCTTGTTTTCTTTGCCAATAAACCTATTTCTACGGTATTTTCTGTGTTTTCCTGATGTTTTTCTAGTCGTTTGATATTTTACGTACTTTTATGGGGTTTGGGTAGTTTTTGGGGTAGTGAGCGAGCTAAGGCCCTATCTTTTAGCCTAGGACGGAGACACTTCGGTTCGGACTTGGAATCTAGACCCTAAAACCTTCACATGGCGAGGCTGCCAGTCCGAATGTCGACGTCCGAGGCTGAAAAATAGGGCCTCAGTACCTACTTTCCTGGAAAAAGTCCCCCCCCCCCTAGGCGTTATGCTGCCCAAATTTTTCTGAAATCTTAGACTTTGTTCTAATTCCTGTGTGTAAAATTTTCCTGTGATTTTTGGAGTGTAATTCAGCCAAAATTTTCCCAAAATTGCGTCTAAATTCACATGAGCCTAACCAGATCCCCCCCTCGTCGTAGTTCTGTTTCGGAAATCCCTTCTCGTCACGAAACGGAAGAATTGTCAATTGCAGAGCGGGTCAAAAATAAGAATAGAGAAAAACACGGCTCAGTTCCAATTTTAGACGCAGTTTTGCAACCACCTACCCTTCCCAAGCCTGTGGAAATTCCAAAAGTCGAAAAAGTAGACCCCGAATTTTTAGGCTTAGGCTCTCAGTTTTCGGAAGGAGAGGAAGAAGAATATAAGAAACCCCTCCCCAACGACCTGAAAATGAATTTTCAGGAATTTTCACGCCGTGATTACATCGCAGCGTTCAAAAATCTCCCCCTTTTCAGGGCACCGGGACAACGACCAAAGTTTCGAACTTTGTTCGAAATTTTGAATCGTTGGCCCGCATCAATGGTGTTCCAGAGAACGCCTGGCTGCCGCTCATGTCCAACTGTCTGGGGGATAAAGTTTTGACGCAGATCGGCGAACT
>JASANF010019324.1:0-21454 GCA_030248245.1 Trissonchulus sp. WLG1_4 | reverse complement strand
AGTCAAAACAGTACAGATGTTGATTGGTGTTAATTCTGTGTTTATAAAGAAATAAAAACTGTTTTAAATCTTATCTGTGGGTTTTTACCGCTTTTATGACGACTGATATTAAAAATTTTTGTAACGTATTGTAACTGATAACACGTTTCTTTGCGTATCTAATACGTAATAGTAATAAGTTTCACGAATTTAGGCTACTGATCATTTAAACCCGGTTTATGCTTGTCTTTAAGACACTGACACACACAGACAAGGACAAATTTTAATGGGAAAAGTTGATAAAATTTTGTTACTTGTTTTTTGGCAAAAGAAATTAAACAATTGTAAGCTTCTTCAGGCAAAAAGTTTTCTTATCTGGACAGGTTGCTTTGTTTGAAATGCTAAGGGTATATACGAGACAACGTTAAGAACTAAAGTCTGAAAAAAATTGCACCACTTGAGAAACGAAACAAGTGATTTTGTTACGAAAAGAATAGTTTTTGACTATCAAGAGTACAGCATGTAGTCACAGAAGTCATGCCACTAAAGTGGCCTATCTATTTTTGTCAAACTTTAGTATGAACCTGGTTGATACTTTGAGTAACCGTCACCCCACCCGTAGGGACGCAGGTGAACCCCTTCCCGACACAAGAGTCTCTTATACAAAAGTCTGACCAAAAATTGTTGAACACCGAGTCAAAACAGACCTTCCTTACGGAAAGAACAAATTTCAGCCATCAAGAGCATAGCGAGTAGCTGCTAAAATAAACGTTTTTTTCTCAGTGTTCAATATTTTTGGTCGCACTTTAGTGGTACTGTAAATGTGGTTTGCTTTAAATTATTAAGCAGCTGACTTTTTAACTGATCTAGTTGATTTAAGCTCGATTCATACTTACAGTCCGATGTCCGTTCAGCCGACAAAATGACGAAATAATGACGTCACAGGCGCTGGCTGATCCACTGCACTAGGCTGCTGGTGACGTCATTCTGCTGGCTGAACGGACATAGGCTGTGAGTATATATGAATCGAGCCTTAGTCTGATGTGTCATTTCGAAACATTGACTAAACTAACTCCAGTCAATTTAATCGGTTGATTTCCGACTGGGACTGACTGGGATAATAGTCCAACTGGGCGCAAAGCTGAAAATTGTTAGCCAATTAGCTAGTAGACAAACTTCCGTCATCTGCTGCTAAGACAGGACTAAAACGTTTCAGCTTTTTTTGTATACGGTCCAGAAGTCACCTTGGCTATCTTCATGCCAAAAATTGGCTTATTTGGCAAAGTAGATTTCTTAGAATTGCTACGAAATAAGTATATATCTTTATTATCACATATCAATATAGAACAAGTACAAGTATATATTGATTATGATAAAAGATTTTGTAGATTATATACAGACCTGCAGTGCGCAAAGCAGTGGTAGATCATATGTTTTGAGTAAATGTGCATATTTTATGACAAAATTCGCAAAAGACAAGTAAACATACTGTAACACACAAAATACAAGTAGACTATAGTTTATGACAAGTTGCTCATAATGAGCTTTACAAGTTTGTGCTTTGGAAACCAGTAGGTATAAGTTTAAGCTTGAGAGACTACGCTGACTAGTTGTTTCTTAATTTTAGATGTTTTTTTGAAAGTTTAAAGCACAAAAAAGTGTGTTTAGGTCACCCTTTGAAGTAATTGATTTTGGGATTAGTCAGGTTAAAGTTAATCTCTCGAGATTAAACTTAATCCCCCATATAGGATTAAGTCAAGCGACCTTGGGACTCTTGCGGCGTCGGCGGCGGCGGCGTTTACCGGCCGATCCACTTTTTTTCATCCCGGATCTGGACCTCGTGCGGCGGCGCCGTCCTCTCCCAGACTTCCTGGCGCCTCGACTTTTTTTCCCACGCCGCCTCTTCCTGCCAGGAGCACTAGGAGCACTAGCCGTACTCATGCTGCTCCCGCTCGATGCGCTGCGACGGCGTCTGCGACTTCGACTGCGACTTCGGCTCCGGCTGCGACCTCCGGCTGCAATTAGAGTTAAAGTAGAAGGTCGATTCATTAACTTTTTTATTTTTAACTTTTTTAACACAGCCCAAGGTCAAAGGGGTCAAACTTTTTTTGGGGGGTTCCTTTCCCCCCTGGGGCCTGTTGCTCAACTTTACAAGTCTTACAATTGTGACAATTGTAAGTGGAAAATCAGGTGATTCGTAATGAATTTACATGACGAATTCGTAACGAATCACCTGATTTTGCACTTACAATTGTTACAGTTGTAAGACTTGTAAAGTTGAGCAACCGGCCCCTGGTCGACCAAAAGTGTATACCAAGTGGCATTTTTAGGTTTCACGTTCACCTGACTACCCGAGCCAACCCGATATCTAGTGAAACTGAGACCCTCTTCCCTTCACCCTCGATTTTTGAGGAAGGACCTTTTCATCTTGCCTCAATGTATATTATATACCTATAACGTCTATACATATTATATACGGGTGGGGTGATACATGTAACGGGGTCCAAATTTTTTAAGGGGGCACTCTGGCCAAATTTTGGAGACCCCACTGATCGACCAAAAATATCCTAAATTTTGCAAAATTTTATCAAATTTTCGCAAAAAATGCCATTTTTCTCAATTTTGCTTTAAGTTTCACTACCCTCTCCCTCGTTCCCCCCATCTCTTTCTCATGTAAGGGGGTCTTCCACCACCACTTCCTGTCCCTTCATTATATACCTTTTCATAATCATGCCCCCCACATTTATATACCTTTTCGCGATCTCGACTTTCGCCGCCGTCGTCTGGACCTGCTTCGACCCCCGCTCGCCCCAGTCGTCGTGTCGCTGGCTCCCGAATCGCTCAGGCTGGCGATCCGTTTATTGACCCGCCCCCGGCCCCGTCTGGCTTGCTCCAGGACTTCCGTAAACAGCCGTTTGGGCTGCTTTCGACGGCGTCGGCCTGCCGCTGAGGCCGGGCCTCCGGATTTGGACGGAGCTGCGGATTTGTTGGACGAAGATCGACTCCGACTGCGACTTCTCCGGCCTCGCTTTGAGGAACTGGCGGCTGAAAAAATGTTTTTTTTTTATTTTTTGGGACTTCTTAGTTTTGAATTTTATGCATATATAATTGACTTTCCTGATTGAAAATTTTTTAAATTTGGATTGACAAGTCATCTGTAACGTTAATTGATTTAGTCAGCGGAAACGGATTTGAATGCTGACTTCGCGACTAATCATGATCGAAGTTCACGAATGACAAATCGAACTTGAAGCCTGTTTCACACGATGGGGAAAACGCGTGGGGTGCCCCTTGGAGTACCCCATGGGGCATCGTGTGACACCCCATGGGGTGCCCCACGTGGGGAAAATCAGTATCGCTCGCCGTGCGTTTTTCCATGTGGCACCAATGATCATTTCCATGCGACAGCCAATTAGTAAGCACTGTTGATGATCACGTGACTTTATACAAATGCTTAAAGGACAATTTTAGGGCTTAAACTCAATCATTTTAGTTAATTTTTTCACATTTGGTTAGTCTATTACGGCTTTTACGAATACGTAGCTCATGAATTATATTTAAGTAAGCTACAAAATTTAAATAATTTTTATAAATTCTTACACGTAATTTATGCCCAAGGCACATATCACATATGTCAAAATTCAATGTAATACCTTCGTAAATACTTAGTATTTTGACCGTTTACGCGCCTAAAAATTCAAACTCCCGCGCGTTCATGCCCCATCGTGTGAATACGTTACCCCAGGGGAATCACCGGGGGACACCACACGATGCCACATGATGCCCCACGGGGCACCCCTTGGGGTGTCACATGGAACGCCCCACGTGGG
The DNA here is from genome assembly GCA_030248245.1 of Trissonchulus sp. WLG1_4. Lineage (NCBI taxonomy): Eukaryota > Metazoa > Nematoda > Enoplea > Enoplida > Ironidae > Trissonchulus > Trissonchulus sp. WLG1_4. The sequence goes on along the minus strand of JASANF010019324.1, from coordinate 17,645 downwards.
GATTCGCCACGTTTTTCCCCATCGTGTGAAACAGGCTTGACCGAATAACTTTCGAGTTAAATCAGCTATATATTAGGGTTAGACCGAGCCGGGAATTTCGGTGCCGAGCCGAGCCGAGCCGGCCGGCTCGGCATGCCGGGCCGAGCCGAGCCGAGCCGGCCGGCTATCGTTAATTTTGGGTTTTATCAAAATTTAATCGTGTGCTCCGGGAATCAATGTTTTGGGGCACAACTTTTTTTAAGTGACAAATTTGGACTTGTGTCAAGAAGCAAGAAAGGATTAGAGCTTTTATTTGATATTTATTTGATATTTGATACTCATGCAGTTGGAGGGGACGGGGTAAGCTCCTTCCTAAATTCAGAGACAGGCGAGGGATTCGGGCCGCCAGTGGTGAAAACGCGAAGAGAATTAAGCCACAGATAGCAGGGGTCTGGGGGCTGCAGGCCCCAGGAAAAAAATGGAGATTTTTGAAATTTTTGGACATAATTTAGTCAACTGGAGACGTATCAGAAATATTTTCTGACAAGAAAAGTAAAACAAAAGATGGGAACATCATATCAGACAGTATATGTAGTACCAAGAGTACATAATAGCGTCTCACTCTATATAGAAGAAGAGTGAGACACTCTCCAGCCTGCCTGTGTTCTAGCACAGGCAGATGCGCTGGTCGTTTTCAGGCTACATGTTGACATTCTATGCAACATGTGACTGGCCAATCAGAAGCGAGCTTCTATTTTCTGATTGGCAGACGCCTGTGCACGTGCTCCAATCATAAAACGGGATAGGGATAAAGGTTAATAACTCATTATTTATTCATAGTCTGCTTGTAAAAACATTAAAAAAGGTTTGCAAATACCTTTGGTGATATTTTGGCAAACTTTCAGCGAAATTGATTGAGAAACTTTTAAGAAATTCAGAAAAGTTTAAATCTCAAAAGTTTCTCGATCAATTTCGCTGAAAGTTTGCCAACATATTCCTAGAGGTATTTACAAACCTTTTTTAATGTTTTTGCAAGCAGACTATAAATAAATAATGAGTTATTAAGCTTTTATCCCTATCAGCGATTATATACTAAAGTGTGTTACGCAGGGAATCTACGCGCTGATTGGCCAGTCACATGTTGCATAGAATGTCAACATGTAGCCTGAAAACGACCTGCGCATCTGCCTGTGCTAGAACACAGGCAGGCTGGAGAGTGTCTCACTCTTCTTCTATATAGAGTGAGAAGCTATTATGTACTCTTGGTAGTACACAAGTAAGTTCAGCAGAATGTACTCTTGCAGACATGCATTGACTTTAATAAAAGATAATATCAACGAATAGGAAGCCACAAAGTTGCAGGGGTCTGGGGGCGGCAGCCCCCAGAAAAAAATGAGAATTTTTTGAATATCAGGCCAAATTTGGTCAATTGGAGACCTATCAGAAATTTTTTTCGGTCGGGCGATAAAAACCAAAGGGGGGACCCTTGTAGACATTTGCTTCAGGTTCGACCAAAAGAAGAGGGGTAGCGACCCCCGCGACCCCCCGCCCCCGACTACGCCCTTCGCAGTGCAGGACCTACCACTGGAGGGGGGTACCCTAAATGTTTGCTACTTTTGGTGGCAAACTGGAAAATAATAATTCATCCATTTTCATATCGACAGCTACACAGTGACGTCAACAAATGGATGAAACTTGAAAGTACAGGAAAACCAATAAATCTGAATTTTCTGTAGAATTAGCCAGTAACATTTTTTCAAATAAAATTTAGAGTCTCTGAATTCTGGGTGAAATTATCTGAACTTTGCCTGAATTAGTCTGAAAATTCTCTGAAATTCCTCTGAAAGTCTGTAAAATGCTGGAATTTGTAAAAAACATCTGAAAATGTGTAACTGAAAAAATTTTACAGACAATTCAGATTCCTGTGAAGGGCCAGATTTATTTTGACGTCCATTCTCACCACGAAGCCGGCTTTTACCAACAATATTACTATATGTTAAATTTTTTCAATTTTACTATATCTGAAGAAGTATGGAATATATATTGCTTATATATATATCTTCCCACCGTTTTGCAGCTATTTATTATATTACGCTATACTCGTTGATGCAGGACTTCTGTTGACCCGAAGGCTGTTAAAAGAATATGCAAATTAAGTTGCGGACAGTCACTGTACGTACTGTAGTCTACCTAGCCACTCTTTCTGTTGGCCTGCGCGGTAGGCGGTCGGTTCTTCACACTGACGTCCTATTGCGCATAGTGGTCTTGTGTATTTACCTAGTGTACCACTTAGGTCGTGGTGATTATTTTTCTTTTTTTTGTTGGTGGACGTTAACATAGATTATTCTTTTTTCCTTTTAGTACGTCCGTGTTTAGTTTCATTCGTACGCACCGCGACTAATCGTTATTGCTTGTTTTGTGGCCGTTTAGGTTTACTCTGGTATGGAAGATATTTCGCCAGCCTCTTCCCCAGCCAGGTCCGGTTCAGATATTTTGAGTGGCCCATCGGAACCCGCTTCCCCTCAGGGGTCACCAGGGGTGTATCAGGACGAATCCGCTTCGGGTTCTCCGAATCCGAATCCTCCGGAAGATGGGGCAGAGGCTCCTATTGCACTGGAGGAAGAGGCGGGGGCCGCTCCCCTGCCCGCCCTCCCCCCTCCCCGTCCTATAGAGGACCCGGTGCGTCAAGGACGCTATCGACCTTCCCCAGCGGTGGGCGGCCTGCTCCAAGAGCTATTTGGTGGAGGTGTCATGGCTAAAGTGACATTTCAACAAAGGTGTAAGGAGTGTCCATTGCCGGACCACGAGGCCTGTTATGTGCCAACTCTGGACCGTGATTTAATCGAAACGGCTCAGCAATTGGGCGTTAGGTTGAACTGGTCTCTGGACAACACCCTGAAAGACATCCATGCCAACCTAATACACGCGTTGGCTCCTCTGCTGCTACTGGTTACTCATGCTCAAGCCGGTGGGCTTGACGCAGGCCAGACGATAGACTTAGCGTCACGGGCGGCAGAATTTGTTGCTCGAACGCTTTTTATTACGTCTTACCAGCGACGTTTGGCAGCGACCGCAGCCATTGGGGTGCGCACTCCTGCCAACGATTCTGCTTGCTACCGGCAGTGGCAAGCGGCAAAGGAACAACCGGATAGAGCTCCAGAACTGTTCGGTCCAGCCTTACGGAAGCAGCTCTTTGATAAGATTTTGGAAGTGCGGAAAGTGGCCAAAAAGGTAAATGTTTACCCGTAGTTTATATGTCTATTGTAGGTTCTTACGAACGGCCTTACTAAGGGGACTACTTATGAACGGGAAAGGCTTACCCACTGGGGCTTTGCTGAACTTAGATACACTGGCTTATACCTTGGGTATGTTGAGCCAAATACATAGCTACCGCAATATAATAGGACCGTAGTATGTGCCCATACCATGGTTATGTTGCGCCAAATATGTAGTTAACTGATATAATGTAATCGTATTTGCCTATACCGTGGGTATTTTGAGCTAAATACGTAACTGGAAAATTTTATGACCATACGGGGTCATGATTAACTACTACATTTGTACTAATTTTAGCTGGCTGAATCGCGGAAGAGCCAAGTCGGGCGAGGAGAGCGTTCACGTGAGCGACGGCGGCCAAATGATCCGAGGGCCTCTGTGCGGTCTGAGCCTAGTCGATATGCTCCGTATACGCCCAATCCCTCCCAAAGACAGGCAGGGCCGGGACCATCGGGCGCTAGTACACGTCAACCCCGGTTACCGTCTGGCCGCGATTCGAGGTTTCCACTAGTGAAAGGGGGACGATCTGTCAACCGGAACACAAACAGGTCGGTTAACTTGGTGGTGCCGTTGTTTCCTGTCAGATCAGACTTAGTGGCACCAGTCCCCCGTAGATTAAGCCTATTCCAGCAAAACTGGGCTATGCTGACGTCAGATCCGTGGATACTGACAGCCGTCAGCGGCTACGTGTTAGAATTCGGGTCAAATCCTCCTCCAAAGCAAGTGTCTCCTCCTTCGCCAATCCCATTTCAGGGCGAGGAGAAAAAGCTCATTACAGCAGAAGTGGAAGGATTGTTAGAGAAAACTGCAATCCGGGAAGTGAATGCTATGGCCGATGGGCCAGGTTTCGTTAGCCAGTTGTTCCTAGTTCCTAAGAAGGATGGGGGGCAAAGGCCCGTCATCAACTTACGCGGGCTGAACAAATATATTCGATATGAGCATTTTAAAATGGAGGGGACATTCATGATCAAAGACCTAGTGAGGAGCGGAGACTATCTAGCTAAGCTCGACTTAAAGGACGCTTATTTTACGGTTCCAATACATCCTATGTCTCAACCTTACTTGCGATTTCAGTGGGATGGTGTAACCTATCAATTTACTTGCCTGTGCTTTGGCCTGGCATCAGCGCCAAGAGTTTTCACCAAACTTCTGAAACCGGCCTTGTCCTACTTTTGACGTCACGGAATTCGCATAATAGCGTACCTAGATGATCTACTAGTAATAGCAGACTCAGAGGAGCGCTGTGCACAAAATATTGCGCTAGTGCGCAGCGTACTAGAGCATCTAGGATATGTTATTAACCAGCAAAAGTCTGAGTTAACACCTTCTCAGCAAAAGACTTTTCTCGGCTTTTCGGTAGACACAGTTAGCCTGACCTTGTCTCTACCAGAAACCAAGTTCCAGACTATTTACAAAGCGTGCTCGACAGCGTTGTCAGCTCGCGCAATCACCTTGCGGGAGCTAGCTAAACTGCTAGGTTTCCTGTCCTCAGCGCAAATGGCCATTTGGCACGTTTCTATGTTCTCTAGAGAGTTGCAAGTTGACTTAATTGACCGCCTGCATCAAGGCCTACCGTGGCACAGCCTAATATCATTGTCGCAAGACTCAAAGGCAGAATTGCGCCTCTGGTTAGAGTACTTGTCGGTTTGGAATGGCAAACCATTGCTTATATCCGACCCCGACGTCACAATAGACACTGACGCGTCCGGTACCGGCTGGGGTGCGGTTAGTGGGGATAAGCAGACACATGGAATGTGGTCTCCTCAGGAACGGGGCCAGCATATTAACTGGCTGGAACTGAAGGCGGCATTCCTAGGACTGTTAGCCTTTGCCGATACCGCCAGTGGAAAACATGTAAGACTGAGGTTAGACAACACCACAGCAGTAGCTTACATAAATCGGCAAGGGGGAACTCGGTCCTTGAGCTTGTGTCGACTAGCATTAGAGATATGGAGATGGTGTATTGATCACAGTGTTTTCTTATCTGCAGAACATATTCCAGGGGTGCTGAATGCCGCCGACGCACCATCACGCCACCTTCCCGAGATCAGCGACTGGTATCTACAACCGGAGATCTTCAGTCAACTTCAGGCGCGGTTGGGGCCGTGTCACATCGACCTGTTTGCAGCGTATCACAACGCTCAACTCCCTCGGTACATGTCCTGGGGTCCGGACCCTTGTGCGGAAGCAGTAGACGCTTTTGCTCACAAATGGTCGGACCTTTACGGATACGCATTTCCGCCATTCAGCCTAGTGGGCAGATGTGTACGGAAGATCGAAGCAGACAGCGCGGTGGCGACCGTGATTGCCCCTGTATGGAACAATCAGCCGTGGTATCCACTTCTGCTCAGCACGTCGATCACGTGTCCGACCCTTCTGCCAGCACGGGTAAACCTGCTGACGGGCCCTACAGGAGATCCCCATCCACTAATCGTCAACGGGAGCTTGAGACTAGCGGCTTGGAGACTCTCGGGCGACTCTACAGAGACAGAGGGTTTTCGTCGTCAGCAGCCGATCTTCTCACTGCTGCCTGGGCCCCTTCGTCAACACGTCAGTACAACAGCGCCTACGCGCAGTGGTTACGCTGGTGTGTACGAGGATCGCTTGATCCAATTTCACCTCCTATAAGTCAGGTAGTGAACTATCTAGCTTCAATGTTCGACCAGGGTTTAGCGTACCGATCTATAGCAGTCACACGCAGTGCCTTATCAGCTATTTTGCCATCGGCGGATGGCTGCTCTATTAGAACGCACTCAATGGTGGTAAAGTTACTCCGAGGAATCTATAGATCCACGCCTCCGATGCCTAGAGCCCCCGACACTTGGGAAGTTCCTAAAATTCTAGATTTTATCAGAAGTTGGGGGGTTAATAGTGATTTTACCAAAAAGCAAATTACACTCAAGGCGGTAATGCTTTTCGCCCTTACGACTGTGGCCCGAGTGGGCGAATTATCACAAATGACATTGCCCTTAATGTCAAGGCTACCGGAGGGTCTTCAGTTTACGCTGCCACAACTAACTAAAACATGTGTCCGTACTCGGAGTACCGTAGTGGGCACACGTAAGCTGTTTATCCCGCGTTTTAATGAGGACGTGTGCGTGTGCCCAGTAGAAACTTTAGAAGCTTACTTAAATGTGGTGGCCCAAGATCGTCGGGGTGAACAGGCTTTATTCCTATCCTATTCACCACCCTTCCGCTCAGTTAGTAGTACTACTTTAGCTAGATACCTGAAGACTGTTATCGCTGGCGCCGGTTATGACGGCTTTACAGCGCACTCTTGTAGAGCCGCGGCTACGTCTTACGCCTTTGGGCATGGATTATCCGCCCGGCAAGTGATGAGAGCGGCTCGCTGGAGCTCGCAGTCTACTTTTACTAGCTTTTATTACAAGCCCGTTTGTTCAACGGAATTTGGCAAAGCTATTCTCAGGAAAAGCTCCAAATAGGCTTTTAACCGTCCTGCATCAACGAGTATAGCGTAATATAATTCTGATTACCCTAGGCCACGAGGGTGGCCGACGGATAATCTATATTATATTAGCGTAACGAGTTGATGCAGGAACCTTCCCTACCCACCCGTTCTACCTGCTCTGATTGGAGCTTTACCTTGTTTCAGACAATGAAATGATACGACCGTCGAGAAGTGACTTTTACTGCGAAACTATTATAATTGTTACTTGTTAATTTTTGTTATCAGGTTGTGATAATGGTTATGAAATAAATGAGGATATACTGTGGATAGGTGTTTGGAGTCTCTCTTTCAATAGTGGCTAGGTAGACTACAGTACGTACAGTGACTGTCCGCAACTTAATTTGCATATTCTTTTAACAGCCTTCGGGTCAACAGAAGTCCTGCATCAACTCGTTAAGCTAATATAATATAGATTATCCGTCGGCCACCCTCGTGGCCTAGGGTAATCAGAATTGTCACGCATTCTAAAGGGTCCTTTAGCTGTTTTTCTGTTTTTTTTCTTTTTTTTGTTTTTTTTATTCTGGTTTTTTTTTTTTATTTTGGTTGGTTTTTTTTTTTAGTATACGTGTGTACGTTCCTTTGGTTCTGTTGCCGTTGCGCTGTTGCGGGCAGTGAGGTTAGTTTTGTTGCCCTCTCCGCTAACCAAATCTTAATAATGTGTGCGTGCGTGTAAGGTGGCTGGCCCAAACAAGGTGGGGGAGGGGAGTGTTTAAAACGGTGACGGGGATTGCTGCTTGCGCAATGCTGCATAATGGTTGGCTAAATGCAGAAGTGCCGCCTCCACGTCCAGGCGGGTTGGCTGGTTCCTTGAACCCCTAAAAAAAAAGTTGAAATTTTTCAACTGCGTTAAACCTTAAACCTTATAGTGGTGCGGGAAAAAAAACCCCTATTTTCAACTTTTCGGGTCGTCCTGTGCTCCACATAAATCGGATCCATTAATGCTCGTGGCTGTTATAACGGCCATCTTTCGCCTAACTGTTGCACTAATAAAATGGATTGTAACCACTCACGTTTCTGAGTAATGAGTCTCGAAACCTCCGGGAAAAAAAAACCCTATGCGGGAAAAAAAACCCTAATGCGGGGAAAAAAAACCCTATCACTTTTTCTGGTTGTTCTATTAGCAGGCAATATAAACACAATTTCATCGTGTTCTACAACTCTTAGGCTGCAGTATGGACTAAAAAAACCGTTTCTGCGACATCCATGTGACTCACAATGATTCTTCAAAAATCGACCCGTTTTGGCAGAAATGACTTCTGCCCAAATAGGCATTTTTTCCGTATTTAAAAGCATTAAAAACAGATTTTTGCGCTTATTACGTGAGAAACAGCGGACAAACACCGCCCGCGTCTATCATTCTTGGATTTAATTGGTACGCAGCAGCTAAAACCTAAATATTGCAAAAAATGCCAAATTTTGGTGAAACATCATCAAAACAGGTTTCGTAAGGGGTGTCGGGGTATGGCCCAAAATGACAAAAAACGACGTTTTGCGGCCGAATAAACGGTTTTAACGAACTCTACGCATGTTGTTAGCCCAGATGAACTAACTTTAGTAGCAACAATGGGTGAGTTTAGCAAAAAAATGCCGCCAAACAAAATAGGGTTTTTTTCCCCGCAATAGGGTTTTTTTTTCCCGCACAAACTTTGACCAGTCACTGGTCAACCACAGCGTTTTTCACGGTTTTCGAGCTTCAGAAGTATAGAGGAAAGGTAACTCTCTTGAAAAATGCAAACGGCGTTGGTCAAAAGTGTTTTTGTGAAAAATTATGACAAGTCAAAAATTTGGAAAATTTTGTCACTTTGGAATTTTTCAACATGCAAAATTTTGAAATTTTATAAAAAACGCTACAGGCCTCAAAACTGCACAGAAATTGGTGTGGTAAGTCAGTTTGGGATGCGCTTTCCACCTGCATACTCAAAAAGGTCCTATGTCGTGAGGTTCGGCCAGGAAGCACTAGGGTTTTTTTCCCCGCAAAACGCGTAGGGTTTTTTTTCCCGCACCACTATAAACCATAAACCTTAAACCTTAACCCTGCAGTGGGAAGCGGGCATAACTAATTTTGTCAGTCGGTTGAATCTGGCTGGCCGGCCGGTGTTTTTAACCGGCCGGTCGGCCGGCCGAATTTGACCGGCCTGCCGGCCGGCTGATTTTAGCCGGCCGGCGACTATAAGGCCGGCCGGCCAAAAATTCCGGCCGGTCACAAACACTACGTATTGCCCCCTCAGAATACCCATCGCCCCTCTAAGGCTCGATTCATACTTACAGCCGTATGTCCGTTCAGCCGACAAAATAATGACGTTACATGCCCTGGCTGATCCATTGCACTAGGCTTCAAGTGACGTCATTCTTCAGGCTGAACGAACATACGGCTGTAAGTATGAATCGAGCCTACGGGTGGATTTCACAAAGGTGGTTTTACTAAACCATTGGTTTTACGTACGTTTTGCATGATTAGCACATAATTTCATTACGAAATATCGAATGATTCGTTACGAATTTAGTAGATTTTCTTAAACCATTGGTTTAGCTCAGTTGAAATTTCAAACCTGCAGCGCAGCAGGTCTCTGTTCTGCTGAAATTTCAACTGAGCTTAAACCAATGGTTTAAGAAAATCTACGAAATTCGTAACGAATCAGGCTGTATTTCGTATTGAAATCACGTGCAAATCATGCAAAACGTACGCAAAACCACCTTTGTGAAATCCACCCACCGTCTTTGGTGTCTTTATGGGTATATATTTATATGAATTGAGCCCCCGAACACGAATCTGATGTCCATGTTTGTCTAATAACTTCCTGTAGCCCGAGACGAGCCCCCCAAGTTGGTCCAATGGGGTAAAATTGTCGAAATCGGGATTTTTATGTGGATGGGGGTAAAGCCCGGTTCATACTTCGTGTTTTGTGTTTTGTGTTTTAGTGTTTTCGTGTTTTTGTGTTCTGTGTTTTGTGCTTCCTCGGTTCATACTTCGTGTTTTGTGTTTTGTGTTTTAGTGTTTTGTGTTCTCCGGTTCATACTTTGTGCTTTTGTGTTTTGTGTTTTTGAAATGTGCTTTTGTGTTTTTGCAGTTTATACTTCGTGTTTTTGTGTTTTTGTGTTTTGTGCTTTTGTCTTTTGTGTTTTTCGGTTCATACTTTGTCCTTTGTGTTTTGTGTTTTTGATTTGTGCTTTTGTGTTTTCGGTGTGCTTTGGGTGTGTTTTCGAAACATGGACAATGTTCATCTTTTTGAAATGTGTTTTTGTGTTTATCCAATCAAAATTAACTATTTCTTCTCATACAGTTTTCTACAATATTATATTTGTAAATTGGAAAATTTTTTATGTCTTCGAAATTTTAGATTGTTTAGAACTTTTAAAAAAAATTTTATACAGTATTATGAAATTTTTAAATTTTTAATTTGATTTTTAATTACATTCTGACAATACTGCCATGAAAAACGCATAGGCAGAAATTTCATAAATGCATTAACTGAAATTAACTAAATATGACATCAGATTTGACTAATAACATAATGTAATATATAACCAATTTTTTCAGTTAGAGGGCTGAATATTTTATATTTGTCAATTTAATCTAATTGAAAAATAAAAACACGTGACGTGTGTTTTGTGGTTTTGTGCTTTTGAGTATAAACTGGATTGTGCTGAGCACAAAAGCAGAAAAACACAAAATCACTCTGAAAAAGCACAAAACACAAATGTTCAACAGAGTTCCAAAAACACAAAATTTTCATGTCTGAAAACACAGGATCAAAAGCACAAAACACAAAACACAAAAGCACAGACGAAAACACAAATTTCGGAGATGAACAAAAAAGCACAAAACACTGGGCGAAAACACAAAACACAAAGCACAAAAACACAAAACACAAAACACGAAGTATGAACCGGGCTTAATTGGAACCCCTGAACATGTTTCCGAGCTTCATTTCTTGTCTTGGACTCCACTAGGGCACCTACAGCAAAGGGACGTTTGCCGGTTATAGAGGGTCATCTGCCGAGATTAGAGGTCCTCTGCATACGTCGGCAACCTGTTGTAGCCACTGGACTAGTTTAATCAGGGTAGTAGGATTCTCTTACCCTAGAATATCAGCTGCAGACCACGTTGCAAAATTTCAAAGTTAATTTTTTTACTAATAAATAAAAATTTATGAGAGCAAAGTGGTTTTAGTTTGGTATGTGCACTTACTTCGGGGAGGGCTACATGCTGGCCAAATTTCAGGCTTGGTTGTGTATACTACCCGAGATATGAAAAATCGCTTCCTGAAAATTCGGTTTTTCCGTCTTTCTCGGCCCCATAACTCAAGAAATCCTTCTTGGCAGGGCAAGTTTTTGTTTTTTGCACTTGGTTTCGGTTCTGCTGGGAGGGGAGAAACACCTTTCTGGGTCTCGGAAAATGGTGTCAAAATAAAAATAAACTCGAGCCGACTTTTGAGAAGTCACGCAAACAGCCCAAGTCTGATCTCTTGCATGCATGGTAGTGTAGTACGGTTGTAATGCATCTCCCGTCATCGGGAGTGCATCGTTTATGGCTCGATTTATTTTTGCAGCCGTATGTCCGTTCAGCCTGCAGAATGACGTCACTAGCAGCCTAAGCAGTGGATCTGCCAGTGCGTGTGACGTCATTATTTCGTCATTTTGCCGGCTGGACGGATATACGGATGTAAGTAATAAGTATGAATCGAGCCTTTGTGAAATCCACCCTAGTCGATCGTGCCACTGTAGCACTGGAGAGGATGGCCGAAAGGTAATTTACGTGTAGGGCACTGGCGGTTCCAGACTTCGATTTCGGGGGGGCGCGGTCTGAAGAAATTTTTTCACTTTTGATAATAGGGTTTTTCAGCTTTACGCTATCTTGTTATAGCCGCAACCATATCAAGGGCAGTGAATTGAGTCTGTGTGTAGTAAAAACCAGTGGTGTACCCAGAAAAAACAGAGAATTTTTCAATTTTTAGGCCGAATTTGGTCAACTGGGGACGTATCAGAAATTTTTTCTGACAGGAAAATAAAACATGATGGGAACGTCACATCAGACAGTGTATTACACAATTAAATGCAGCATAATATATATACTCGTGTACATACATGTAACAGCACCAAAATTTTGGGTACCCCTCCCCCCCTTGGTGGGACCCCCCTCCCCTGTGTCAGCTCATTTTGACCCCCCCCCCCCCTCCCAAAAATGACGCAATTTTTACCTTTTTTGACAAAAAAACACCGATTTTGACAATGTTTGGCGAAAATTTTTGTAAAAATCGCTTAAATTTCACAAAAAAATGCCGATTTTTTTAAATTTTGGCCAAAATTTTACTCCCGCCGGGACCCTCCCCCCTCTTTTTCCCCTGGCGGGACCCCCCCTCCCTCCCCTGGGACCGAATTTTGGGGGGGGTCTTCCCCCCCCCATCCCCCCCAACTACATGTATGCTAGTGTAGACATGCAAATGCAGCATAATGTAACTCATGTATACATGTATAGGCTTTGATGAAAGATAATAAGAAGAAATTATAGTATGTATATAAGCCATAGAGTTGCAGGGGTCTGGGGGCGGCAGCCCCCAGAAAAAAATTGGGGGAAATTTTTGATTTTTGGGCCAAATTTGGTCAATTGGGGGGGCATAAGAAAAATTTTCTGGCCAGACCATAAAAACCAAAGGGGGGACCCTTGTGTAAAATTTCAGTCGGGAAAAATTTCGGGGTGGGGGCGGCCGCCCCTCCCGCCCCCCCTCCGGGACCGCCCCTGGTGTAGGGGTAGGCTACCTAGGGGCAGTACAGCCAAAATGGTTATAGACGGAGGTCTGTCGTTTTGTATGCGAATGCAAAGCCGTATACTATATATTGCAGCTTGATGTCAGTTTTGCTGTGGAAAGAAACAGTGAAAAGGGTTAATTTTAGGTGCTGAACACGAATATAATGTTATTTTGACGAAAAACTATTGTGTTCATTCAAAATAGGGCTCAGTGGTAAACTATGATTGCGTGCACGCATGGGAAATATGTAGGGACTCGCTGTCACGATACGCGCCAGAGACGAAATACTAAAAATTGCTGCATGTCTGGTACAATCTATCCAACGTAATATTGGCGTTTTCGGAATCTGGCGCTTACGAATAGAGTTCACAGTCGGGTCAGGTTGGGCGGGTCAGTTCGGGTCAAAAAATTTAGGAAAAATCATAGATTTTTACATCAATTTTTTTCATTTTGACCATATCTTCTAGCTAATATACCTGCTGCACAATGACTATTAGATTAAAAGATCGTGAATAGTGGATTGTATCCTTGTAGCTCAGATCGCAGTAAATCTTCTTGAGCACGAAACTAAAGGCCTATTCACACGAGTGCTTATTTTGCTCCATGGCGTACGCCATGGCGCATTGCATGGCGTATATATACGCCATGGCGCATTGCATGGCGTACGCCATGGAGCATGAGCGGGCGCGCGAGCGGGCGCACACACACACACTTCCTACTAGAGTTCGCAACGGGTCGAAATTTTTCGACCCGACCCGACCCTAGATAGCTTCCAACCCGACCCGAGATAGCTTCCAACCCGACCCGACCCGACCCGCACCAACCCGATCCGACCCGACCCGCACCAACCGGACTCGCCAAGCTTCTATGCAAACTCTCAAACTCTAAGGGTGGATTTCACAAAGGTGGTTTTACTAAACCATGGTTTTACGTACGTTTTTATATGATTTGCATATAATTTCATTACGAAATGTCGCCTGATTCGTTACGAAGTTTGTGGATTTTCTTACCATGGTTTTAGCGCAGTTGAAATTTGAAACCTGCAGCACAGCAGGTCTCTGTTTTGCTGAAATTTCAGCTGAGCTAAAACCATGGTTTAAGAAAATCTACGAAATTCGTAACGAATCAGGCGACATTTCGTAATGAAATTATGTGCAAATCATATAAAAACGTACGTAAAACCATGGTTTAGTAAAACCACCTTCGTGAAATCCACCCTAAATTTTTTGTTATTTGTTTTTCGTGATATGTAGGTGATGCATTCTGTGAATCTTCAGTCTAGCAGTCATTCTGCCCAAAGTTCATTAGCTTGAGAAAATGGTCAAAATGACAATTTAACGTCAAAATCTAGGTTTTATACCCAAAAGTTTTGACCCGAACTGACCCGCTCAGCCCGCGGGTCGGGAAATCTCAACCCGACCCGACCCGAGCAGGCCCAACCCGACCCGACCCGATTGCGAACTCTACTTCCTACTGCAATTTGGTGAAATAATGCAGCAGGTAGTGTGCATATTCTATTGACACATAGAATGCGCCCGCTAATGCTCCATGGCGTGCGCCATGCAATGTGCCTGCTCATGCGCCCTCGTGTCAACGGGCCATTGTGTCACGTGCGGATCCTGCCAATGTACGGGGTTTGGTAGACGGTCTGGAAGGAACAGGATTGCCTGATGTGGATTGTTTTCTAGAAGCCAGTCCCATTAGTGATGTTAGAATGAGACCCACATAAGAGTTTGTTCAAATTTTAAGAGTTTGTTTAGCAGCTTCACTAGAAGTCGGGTCGGGTCGGGTCAGGTTATATATTAAGTTTCGACCCTTTGAGAACTCTTCTTACGATTTGCGCGAATCGGGTGGCGAAAGTGCTAATGTATCAGGGGACTGGAATATGGATGCTATTCTGACCATGCTCTTGTCCACCGAATTTAACAAAATAAATTTGTCCTATTCACTCTAAACTTGTCCATCATCTTGAACGAGCTACATTAGGTTGCATTTTCCCGCTTTAGAACGCTAAACTCGTATTCTAACCAAATTTGATGCCCAATGGGGGCTGTATATATAATTAATATATAGGCAACAAGTATTTTTATTATCACATATCAATATAGCACAAGTACAAGTATATATATATTGATTATGATAAGAGATTTTGTAGATTATATACGGACCTGCAGTGCGCAAAGCAGTGGTAGATCATATGTTTTGGGTAAATTTGCATATTTTATGACAAAATTCACAAAAACAAGTATACATAATGTAACACAGAAACTACAAGTAGACAATGGTTTATGACAAGTTGCTCATAATGAGCTTTACAAGTTTGTGCTTTGGTAACCAGTATAAGTTTAATCTTGAGAGACTGCGCTGACTATATTATTGCTTTTTAGATGTTAATTTTCTTAGATGTTTTTGAAAGTTTGAGTGGTAAAAAAAAGTTTAAGTCACACTGTGAAGTAACTGAATTTGGGCTTAGTCAGCTTAAAAGTTAATCTCTCAGGATTAAACTTAATCCCTTTGGATTATGTCAAGCGGCCTTTCGACTCTTGCGTCGGCGGCGGCGACGTTTACCGGCCGATCCACTTTTTTTCATCCCGGATCTGGACCTCGTGCGGCGGCGGCGTCCTCTCCCAGACTTTCGGGACTTCCTAGACTTCCTGGCGCCCCCACTTTTTTTCCCACGCCGTCTCCTCCGGATGGGAACACTGGAAGCCAGAGCCGAGAGGAGTGACGTACTCGTGCTGCTCCCGCTCGAGGCGCTGCGCCCGCGTCCGCGACTGCGACTGCGACTCCGGCTCCGGCTGCGACCTCCGGCTGTAATTAGAATTTAAGTTAAGTAGGGTCGATTCATTGACTTTTTTTTAGTAAGACTACAGACCGGGTCAATTAAAGTTGGACACGAAACGTTTGAGTGTTGGGAAAGTTTTACAAAATGTGGGCAGGCATTTTTTATGAATAATTTAGCAAAATTTAGAGTATTTTCGCTTGATCGGGAGGGAGGGTCATTTAAGTTTGGCCAAGAGGCCTCCTTAAAATTTTGACCTCGTTACTTAAAACTTACTGCTAATTGAAAAAATGCCTTTTTTACACACTTGCTCTGATTGTTGGGACCCTCCCTCCAGACCCTTGATTTTTTAGGGTGTTTCTCCCCCATTCCCCCTCTGACATGTATATATGGGCGGGTGTCTTCCAATCATACATTTAACGGGGGTCAAATTTTTTTCTTTTTTTTGAAGGGGGCTTCTCCGCCCTAATTTTGGGGACCTTTTCGCCCTGATTTACCGAAAACACCCTAAATTTTGCGAAATTTTATATATATAATTTCCCCATAAAGTGTCCTTTTTTATTTAATTTCGCCCCAATTTCGGAACACTCCCGTCCGACCCCTCAATGTTGGAGTTCCCCCCTATTTCACCCTCATACATGTATGCTTCCAACCATACATGTATGAGGCGGGGGACACCCCTCCGCCAAAATCGAGAGGCCGGGGGAGAGTCCCGAAAACTTGGCACTTTTTTGCGAATATTTTACAAGATTTTGCAAATTTTAGGGTACATTTGGTCAATCTTGGGGGGTTTCCCTAAATTTTGCCGGTGAGGCCCCCCCAAAATTTAGACCCCGTTACATGTATATATTCTTCCATCCATTCCACTCGCCCCCCACATTTATATACCTTTGCGCGATCTCCGACGCGACTTTCCCCGGCGTCTGGACCGGCTGCGCCCCTCGCTCCCACTGTTCGAAATCAGGCGCTTGGGCTTCCTTCGACGGCGTCGGCCTGCGGATGCGGCCGGACCTCCGGATTTGGACGGAGCTGCGGATTTTTTGGCGGCGGATCGACTCCGACTGCGACTTCTCCGACCTCGCTTTGAGGCACTGGCGGCTGAAAGTTTTTAATTTTTTGTGACTTTTTGTTTAAAAAATTGTTTAATCTAATTGAAAAATCATAGATGATTGAAGGACAAAAGCTAATGCTTTGTTTTGGTTTTTCAGTTCATGAATGGCAAATCGAACTTCACCGAATAACTATCTATATACATAGTTATTAAATCAAGTATGTAATTTTTGTCCGAACCCGAACTATTTGCAACACTTCTTATGCGCTGGCTTACGTATGTATCTCTTGCGGGTAGGTACCAGACTTTAGTCATAAGCATGCAATATGCCTGTAACGGTGTCAAAATTTTAGGTGGCTCTCCGTCCAAATTTTGGGTACCCTCCACCTCTGAAAGAACCAAAAATACCCTAACTTTTGCAACATTTTGTAATAAGTTGCAATTTTTACTAAATTTGCCCAAATTTTCGGTACCCTCACAGCCGGCCCCTCGATTTTTTGGGGGAAACTCCGCCCTGATCAATGTATGGTCATAAATTTTGTGAATAGGAGCCATCACGAATGTAAACTTTTTTACCTGAGAGGGTCTTGCTTGCTGTCGTGGGCATTGTTGCAGAGGTTTCGGCCATCTTGATCGGATGATTGATTATGACTAATCAATTACTACTCAACCGTAATCAATAGTTCGATAATTGGAATGATAATAGTAACGAATTTGTAATCAATTATTCGATATGTCGAATGGGATTTTGTAGTTAATTAAAACGCCTGACACATTAGCTTTAAATTATTAATTAATTACTAATTACTAATTAGTCGTTCTAAAATACTGTAGTCTTTGTCCCTTATTTTTGTAGGTAGGTCTATGTAGACTGTGATAATTTAGTCTAGATATGTAGATATATCGTGATAGGTCTAGTGAACAAGAACAAAAAGTAAATAGTGATATCACATTCCGGTAGTTCTTTGTGTAGTAAGTAGTATATAACCCTGCTGTTTTGTATATAACCTTACTAGCTATCAGCTTCAACATGTATATATATGGTGTGTATGTTCGATTGGTTGATGTATGTATAGATGATTCCTTACTGTGACGCAAACTTTTTGTGGAAAACCTAATGTGTTGGAAAGGTCTTTTTGTATTTTGTTCGATTTTTTTTGTTCATCTATGAGACTTGGTGGCTGGTGGTGTAGTGGTTAGCACTCTTGTCGTCGACGCCAGCGACCCGGGGTTGATTCCTGGCGCCTACATCTTTTTTCTTCGATATTGGGGTCAATTTCTTCTTGTGTTTTTCAACAAACAACAAGGGAATATTAAGGAAATGAACATTTTAAAACGCTT
>JASANF010019321.1:0-15955 GCA_030248245.1 Trissonchulus sp. WLG1_4 | reverse complement strand
TGACTATAATTTTATAGAAGTGCCCCTTTTGAGCGAACGCGAACCCTGAGGTCGTATCAATTTCAGAAATTAGCTTTTTCCCAGGATCTAAAATAAGTCGGCCAATATTGAGAGACAGAAGACGAAATGGCTCTATGAAATATTTCCTGGCTAAAATTAAAGTAAACGTCAGATATATATATATATATTGTGAGTAAAAGTGAGGACTAAGTAAGGTGAAGTTTGAAGTACACAGAACTTTCAGATTTAAGTCATGGGTGAATGATAAGGAAGGGCCTTATGTATACAGGATTGGATTCAGAGGATCAGATTTAAGCTTTTAATTTGGGTTTAAAAAGTTCTCCTTGAGACCTCTGTATACTTGTCCTCATCTTTGCCCCTACCGTTTTGCCCTTAGAAAATTTTACAAATAATATCCAACTAAATAAACAATAATATTTTGCATGAAGAATCTTTGTGTCAAGTCCAGTTCTTGTACGAAAAATAATAAAAAAGATTCTGTCAATTTTTAGCAATATCTTACAGATGATTGTCCTTCTTCAGTACGTCCTTAAGGACATGTATGAGCCGGGCTTTAGGGTTTGGAAAATGAGTTTTTAAGTCTGTAAAACCTAAAATAAACTTATTGTAATTATCATTATGAGTAAGAAAAGGTGATTCTTGACGTATATATGTTCACAGGTGAAAGATTAGCTTTAAAAGTTTGTGGATTGCAGGTTTTTGAAGACATAAGTATATACAGTATATATAGATCAGAGAGGACAGTGTCTGTCGTATAATTTTCACATCATGAATTCTCAGAATATTATGCTGTTCGTCTGAAAGTTTTGTCAGTAATTTTGAAATTCATACTTTTTTCGTCACTTTCCTTTCATCTACGGCCTCAGAGCCAAGAGTTATGAGTGAATTCAACTGGCTAATTGGCCTACGGAGGTAAGGAGTGAAAATTAATTGTTTTTGAGCAGTCTCAGTCTGCATAGACGCAAAAATACTAGTCGAGAAGCTAAAATTAAGGTGACGAAGATACAAGTAACAAATAGCAAACAAGTGTGTTACGGGAAAGCTGTGTCGTAGTCAGAAAAAAGTATATATGTAGCGCCAACAGTAGGTACATAATAGGAAACAGTATGACACCCTTCCCTATTCTACCTAATCGGCCGGAACGATGCTCATGTCGAATAACGCTTTAATATCTGCATCCCCCTCCGCTTTAAATCAAAATGTTAAAGCTATATTTTGGCCGAGCATTGATAAAACCGATTAGCTTGAATAGGAAACAGTGTTCATAGTCTTTCCTATTATTTATATACTCTTGGTAGCCCTAGCATTTTTTGCGCGGCCGCCTCAGCGGC
This sequence comes from Trissonchulus sp. WLG1_4, assembly GCA_030248245.1. Taxonomy (NCBI): domain Eukaryota; kingdom Metazoa; phylum Nematoda; class Enoplea; order Enoplida; family Ironidae; genus Trissonchulus; species Trissonchulus sp. WLG1_4. The sequence goes on along the minus strand of JASANF010019321.1, from coordinate 14,603 downwards.
CGTGCATACTAATTTCAGTTAAGGTGATAGTGTCGCCAAAGCAGTTTTGCTCATAGGTTGCAAAACAAGAGCTTTTTGCTTTGAAATTGTACGTTCACTGAGAAACTAGTGAAATGTCATATGGTGTCAAATAAATACTGCCAGAACACTAGACTACCAACATCTACCAATATTTTGAACCAATCACCATTTGTGAGCCAGACATCACACAATAGAGACCTAAAAGTTCAAATAATCAAGCCAGATATCAGATTGGCCAGCTTGTGAAAATCATGTAATGTTTTGACGTACAATTTTTTGCCACAAATAAGAAAAATAAAAAATGAAGGTTCGTTTTTCTTTTGATTTTAAAATAAGTGTCTAAATTTTTCACAATTTATCATTATCGCTGTGAGTACTTCACAGTTTACGCACAGTTTCACAGTTCAAACAGGTATTACTCCGCAACCACTCAAGCAATTTGCACTAAATTTTGTGTGCATAAACTACAACATATGTCCGTTCAGTCTGTGTAAACAAACTAGACAACCGGATTGATAAATGTGGTGAAATTATCGAATGTGAATAGGTTTTTAAAACGTCATTTTTCCGAATTTGCGACTTCACTGCTAACTGTATGCTGCAGCAATTTTGCTGAAACGTAGCGAAAATATTTGCCTCAAGACATATTTTCAGAATATATAAAGAATAACGTCTGAAATTTTACTGAAAAAGTTTTACAGTCGCGCAAAATCGACTGCTTTCGCGACACTACCCCCTTAATGCACTGAAACTGAAAATGCATGTAAATCATGCTCAGTTTCAGTGCATTACTGCAGGCTGTTGCACTGAGCAGCTTAGCAGCCAAGCGGTGACAAGGCAACGCGTAGCGTTGTGAATCTGTGTGCGTGTGTGTGTGTCTGCGTGCGTGCGTGTTTGTGTGACCGTAAACAATGACATGCTGAGCTGCAGGTAGTGACTATCGAGTATTGATTTTCATTTTCACGCTGCTGCTAGGATAGTGTCACACTGTCACGTGATTTACTGCAGTTTTGCGTTCATAAAAAATAATATTCATTGCAAGTTTTTGTAACAAACGAAATCACATCACTATGTGCAGGGACAATTTGGTACCAATGTAAGTTTTCATAGGTCTATTTTGTAATTAGAAAACAAATAAGACTCTTCTCATCGGCAACTTGTATGCTTACCCAACCGCTAAGTAATGATACTACAGTGCGTGATAATGCAGATGAACGATCGGACGAGAGAGATCGCGATTTTAGTCTAGCTTTCGGATCGGTCAAAACCCAAGCTAGCCTTGTCTTGATCTCGATCTCGGTAGTCAGAAATTGTTTTCGCTTCTCGCTTTTTCAAAACAGGCAAACAAACACTTCTCAGCGTTGACACTATTTTTCAGTTACCGTACATTCCAACGTTTTAAATGGATGTCTGTGATCAGATGTGTTAGTTATACGATCGTTTGAACAAATGTGTAAGGGACTGTGCACATGAGTACTGCCCCATGGAACCACGGGCAAAAGATTGCTCCTAAAAACTAAAAAGTCATCAATTGCTTACATACAATAAATGTGTAAAGAATTATGGTCTCGGCTCGGTCTCTGTAGTTTAACTTCTTGGTATCCGTCTCGGTCTTGATCTCGTAAAAAATGCAACTTTCATCTCTACCAAAATCCTACAGCAATCAGGATGGCTGCCAAAAAACCGTTTTGTGCAGGCCGCGCTGTATTTTACCGATACGGTAAAATAATACTTACTGTTACACTGTGACCGACAATATGCTCGTCCACAAAAGTGCTTGTTTGGAAGATGGCTGTGATAAGTGTTGGCTCGGGTTTACGGCTTCCCGTCCGGCATCCCTCCATAGTCCATATGTATAACCTTTTTATTTTAAACTATTATTTTCATTTGTTATGTTGTTGTGGAAACATTGTTTGATTAAACCAGAGCTTAGTTTTTAAAGCACGAATTTGTTGAAACTTTGGCCAAATTGTTCTCAAGAACGAGCCCACCCCCAGTCCACTTTTGTGTCTTCCACCCCCCCCCCCTTGAACACCGACTGAGACTTCCGAATACCTGGAACCAAAGTTTGGGTTCACTTATGGCAGTCTTTACTTGATTGAAGACTTGTAATAATGGAATACGCCAGAAAAAACAATAGCTGAAGCATTTGAAATTAGTTTTAGAAAAAATCTGAATAACTCTTGTCTGGATTACAGTTTTACTGCTAATTGAGACCCAAGAGACATTCTATTGAATTACAGAAGCCAAATTTTGCTAGCTTCTGATTCAAGCTACAAATGGTATATAGACTGATCAATTGAAGGCGGTAACTTAATCTGAATAACGCATTTTAGTCAAAATGAAAATATACATTTTTTGAAAACAAAAGTGTATATGTACCTTATGTACAATACAAAGTACCTTTTTGGGACTACCTGTATAAGTATTTTTTCTTGATTTCTCTATATTCTAAGTCTTCATAGGTTAAATTGGAAGGAACTAACGTCTGACCAAAAAATTGCTGAACCCTAAGCTGGTTTTTTTTTCGCTGGCAAATGTTCGCAATTTTGCGAAAAGCTTGAAATATTTTTCGCAAAATCGAAGTTTTTTTTCCCAGGCTTACTTTTGTTACTTAACGCAGTAGATTTTACAGTTGTAAATGTTAATAAAACATTATTACGCCTATACAGGATTAAGATTGACACAATTTCTACCCGTTTTGGCCAAAAAGCAACAATTTTGACATTTTTATATAAATTTATGGAGCCGTCCTGAGAAGTTTGTGTAATTTTACACAATTTCCACAATCGATGTACAGCCGTAAAAAAAATCAGAAGACCCGGCCAATGACCAAGTTAGGCCTGAAAATGCTAACATTTTGAAATGTTTCTTTTCTTAATTATGCCACCTCCGAGTCTCCGACAGTCCGACCCCTATTATACTGTCTATTAGTGTTACATGCAGTCGGTGTGATGAAACATCGAAGAAAATGTGTCCCATTTACAGTCACTAGAAACATCAAGTCGCAAAGTTGCACGAGTCCGGGCCTAGGGGATCAGAGAAAGTCGGAGAAATTTTCATTTTTAGGCCAAATTTGGTCAATTGGGACGTATATATTGGAAATGTTTTCCCACTAAACCACAAAAATCAGCGCATAGACCTTACGCATTCACCTCCGCTGCGTCAAAACTTTTTCGCAATTTTGCGAAAAGGTTTGAAATTTTTTCGCAATCAAATTTTTTTCGCAATTGCGAACGTTTTTGCGCAAAAAAACCCAGACCCTAAGACAAAATAGGTGGCGTGATTGTCGCGACTACTCGCTGTACTCTTGGTAGCTGAAATTTATTCTTTTCGTAATCAAATCTCGCGTATGGCTTTGTTTCGGGGTCCAGCAATTTTTGGTCAGACTTTATAGTGCTATCTGAAATTGCGACCCAACTGCCATCATGGGCTTCATTCTTCACTGTGTTTATATTGTGTTAGAATGGTTGACTGACTGTAAACGAACAGATACAGTTAATAGATTAAGTCTACGTTGTTTGCAGTCATAAAATTTGACCTCTTGTTCCAAAGGCCGCACACAAGAATATTGTTTGATCAAAAAACTAAAAGCAAATATATTTGAAGCATTTTCTTGATTAAAAGTGACAGGTTTCGACTTGAAAACAACAGTAAATATTTTGCATATATAGACAACTTTATTTATGAACCAAGTTTTCGAGCGCTTCAAGTACACTGTTATGCACCTTGCAGCGCTTTGAGAAGTTGTGCTCTGGAATATTAGGAAATTTCTACGCGTACCTTCCCGAAGATAAAAATATTGCTAGTACTTATTTCATTCAAGTTTTGAGTTGCCCGTGGGTGGAAGTTGAGCAGATTTATCAATTATTAATTCACAGAAAAACTTGCTGTTCACAAATATGCTTCAACTTTTAGCATAGTTTTCCACTATACTATATAACTAATTACGGTCGTGAATTGTTGACAGCTTTTAGCAAAAATGTTTGAAACGGAAACAAAATGAAATTATCGCATTCGGATAATGAAATATATTCTTGTAAAAGTACTGTTGTTTTGTAATTTTCATACATGTATGAGGGGAGGATGGGGAGGGGGCACCCCCCACTAAATCTAGGCGCCGAGGGAGGGTCCTCAAAATTTTGGCAAAATTAGTACAAAATATTATTCCGAAACTTTTGCAAAATTCGATGTATTTCTGGTCGATCAGGGGGGGGGAGGGAGGGTCCCCAAATTGTGGCTGGAGAAGCCCCCCAAAACTATAAAAAAGTTACACGTGTCGTAATACATGTTCGTGGCAAATGTTTCATAGTTTACTGTGTATGTTTATTGTTTTTACGTACGTATACTTTTTTGACAAAATGAGACTGAAAATTTTCAACACAAAAATAGTATAATATATGCCAGCAGTCCAACCAACCGTTCAGTTGCATTCAAAATTAATTTGCTATAATAATTGTTCCAAGTTTAAATCAATTTATATATGTTTTGCTGTATTTTATTCATTTATTGTTTCAGATACTGCCAGGGACGTCTGATTGTGACTGAAGTTCAAAAAGGCTCCTTAGCAGACGAAGATGTGAGTTCCTAAGCGACAGAGGAGACGTTTTTTATCGTAGTTTTATATATACTATCAATATAATTTTAAGATATCTACAGTCTGGAAAAAGGCGTTCATTGTATATCCATTCCTGTCCAAAATTCGCGGGGTACTACTATTAAATTAGTTTTAAATTTAGACTTTTCAGACATGAAGAACTATTGGTGGTTGTAAAGTAAGTTTGATCAGAAAATGTTGAACAATGAAACACACCAAAACGTGTGATTTCATTACGAAAAAAATAAATTTCAGTCATCAAGAGTACAGCGAATAGTTGTTAGTATCGGGCTACCTGTTTTTTGTCAGTGTTTAACAATTTTTGTCAGACTTAATGTTACGTCAGTACCTGAACACGAAACTCACCTTTATTTTTGCCGTGGACTGTTGTAATCTTTTTGAATACTCTCTATAAGATCCGTGACGATCGGCAAATTGATGACTTCGGATATTTTTTTGTTTTAGGCCCGAATCGAGCCAGGAGATGTGATTGTGGAATTTTTCGGCGAATCAATGCGCAGCTCTTCCCCGCAGAAATTTCGACGGCTCATGAGTGAATACGAAGGCTGTCCACTATACATTGCCATTGTTAAGGTAGACTGACCTCTGTTTTAGCTGTTAAGATTTTTCCGCACAGAAATTACAAAAAATTACCTTCCCACTTTTCATGATTTTCAATAATGATGATCGCAATTTTCGCAGCTAAACGGTCATAGTTATAAATAGACCGTTTAGCCCGCTTCATACTTGTCCTTGACAGTAAAATTTTTGCACGGACAAGAACAAGGGCAAATTTTAGTCAGCTGCTGTGAAGAATTGGCCCCAGCTTTTCAGCTAGTTTTTTGTATACGATGCTGAAGTGACCCCTACTTTCGCCATGCGAAAAAAACTAACTTTTTTGGTAATTTAGTTTTTTGGAATTGCTTATGGACCAAATTATAGGGACAAGAATAAGGACGAGTATGAACCGGGCTTTGCAATAAATTTCAGTGCTGTTATTTCAATGGTGAAATTTTCCCTCCCCTGCTGCCATACTTGGAATCCGTGGGCTTGAGTCGAGCAGTCATTACGGCAAACCATTGCAGGCGAATACGAGAGCTGGGTCTCGACCGTTCAGCCAATCAGGAGGAGGCTAGCTCTAGCAGTCAGGAGTAGGTGTTTTTTGTGTAAATTTGTGTACAGATACACAATAATTTGGTCATTATTTGACACAGAATATAAGCCTAGCTTTGGCATAATGTTGTTTTGTCGGGTCATAATTTAAGAGTATTGTTTCTCTAAGGGTATATACAGATGCTAATTTGATAATATTCAACATCAAAAGTGCATAATGACAAGAGTATGACACTAGCCACGTTTGTGGCCTAGCAGCGCGGACATGCTGCGACCATTATCTCCCCAAAAAGGCCACAACTGTGGGGGGGGGTACCCCCCTACAGGAATGAAGGCATAGCCCTCAACTGTGGGGGCCCCCCCCCACGAATCAGACCTTAGGTCTCAAACGTGGGGGGGGACTCCCCCCACAAATGAGGGTATACCCTCAAATGTTGGGGGGGACCCCCCCACGTTTGGTGCAGCCTAAAAAATGCCCCGGAGACGCCCCGCCGCCAGTTTTTGTGGTAAAATTTTGTTCCTAGGGGTATTTTGAGGTGTAGAACACGAATCCGGGGTCCATTTTTGCCTAGAACCCTCGTGGACCCCGAAAAGCCCCCCTCCTCAGGGTACCATGCCTCAGGGGGGTAAAGGGGTCAAATTTTCGAAACTGAGATTTTGCTGTTTCTCGGGGTAATTTGAGCCCCTGAAGACGAATCTGAGGTCTATTTTTGCCTAGGACCCTCCTGGGCGCCCCTGTGACCCCCTCAGGGTACCCCCTTTAGGAGATCCTAAGGCGTGAAATTTTCGAAACTGAAATTTTGGTAGTGTTAGGTGTAGTATGATCCGCGGGACACGAACTTTGGAGTCCATTTTTGCCTCGCACCGTGTTGGACTTTACTACGCGGCTACAATAAGGGGTTGTGTGCCAAGAATGGAGTATCTTTTGCTGAGAATGGAGGGTCCACTGCTTAAAATGGAGCGTCCTGTGCCTAGAAAAGAGAGTCCTCTGTTTAGAATAGAGGGTCCTTTACCCAGAATAGAGGGTCCATCGCCTAGATTAAAAGGTCCTCTGGCTAGAATAGAGTGTCCGACTTACAGTCGGCAACCCGTTGTGGCCTACTGGCAATTTTTGTAATTGTCTCAAAGTTATGATGTCAAGAGAAGTCAACCGGTGCCAAAATTATGAAAAACGGTTCAGTAAATTTCAAATTTCGGACTGTGGGGTGAATAAAAGAAAAAACCCAAAAATTTACTTATTTGGACTTCCAAGGATCAGAATATTCAGAAACACAAAAATCCCTTAGAATGCGCTTTTCACCAAAAAACTGTTAAAAAATTTTCTACCGTAAGAATTCTACGTACCTGCATGCATACATATCTGTACCAAAGCCTCGTAAATATCTGCTGCCTCGAGGGTGTAGCGAATAGTAGTATGGAAAAGAGAGCCGTCTGACATATTAGAGTCCAACAGGATCCTAGACGGAAGTGGACTCCGGATTCGTGTTCAGGGGCCAAAATAACACTTAAACATGAAAAATTTCAATTTTTGAAAAAATGACCCCAAGTTGGTACTGTAGCCTGTGGGGGTCGACTGGGTCCGCGGTGACAAAAATGAGCCCCAGATTCGAGTTCAGCACCTCAAAATACCCCTAGGAACAAAATTTTACCTCAAAAAGTGGCGGCGGGGCGTCTCCGGGGCATTTTTTAGGTTGCACCAAACGTGGGGGGGGTCCCCCCCCCACATTTGAGACCTATGGTCTGATTCGTGGGGGGCGTCCCCCCCACAGTTGAGGGCTATGCCTTCATTCGCGTAGGGGGGTACCCCCCCACAGTTGTGGCCTTTTTAGGGAGATAATGGTCGCAGCATGTCCGCGGCGGCCAAGCTGGGATCCAGAAGAGTGTCATACTCTTCTTATTATGAACTCTTGTTAACATTTATTCACAATATGGTATCCAAAAGTGATACAATTTGATCATTATTTGACACAGCAAGAATATTGTGAGTACTGGTTTACTTTACTGATTGTAAAACTCACTCTAAACTTATTTTTAAATTCCTCGGAGAATCATGGTAATTTCAAACCCCGTAAGTAGTTTAGGAATACTCGTGTTTCGGAGTTACTACTCGTTCGTAGCCTGGTATAACTCCAACACAAGGAAGAGGTGAATCTTGGCGTAATGCTCGACCACCTTATGAGCGTAAAAAAGTTTTCGTATATTTAACATTTTTACACACGGTTGTATTCAAAAGTGGACAGAAACGCTTTTATTTTATTGGATTAAAGCTCAACAATGACAATGTTGAAAAAATGACTAAAAATGTTAAACACTGAAAAGTGTCTTGAAGACAAATTTCTTTCTTTTTGTCATGTCCTTGTCTTTTGTTTTAGTGGCGAATTTCGTGTCAAATACTGTGGTCATGTGGAGGTGGGAAATGTAAGCTGTTGACAGTTGTTTACTTTATACGTTATCTCTGTATCCTGAGTCGTTTTTACTGTTTGCTCGTTTTTGAGTTACGTCTAAGTCTAAAGTCCTAGGTGGCTCGCATGTCACGGTGCAAACTGCAATTCCTGGTTTTTTGTTTGTCCCAAAAATGCACTGATGCTAGACTTGATTCTTAGATGCTTAAAAAGCTTAAAGCCTAACAGCGGCTTCATTGTACGTTTTATTTGTTTTATCACAGTTGTTTTTTAGTGTGGTACGGTTGAACTTATAGAAGATGCGGTGGTTGCAGTGTTGAAGAAAGGAAATTTGCATAAGGTTGGTTGGCCCGAGCTGATTGGTTGGTCAGTTTGCAAAATACATAGTCAGTTTTTAAATTTCAGAATTCATACTAGTTCGTGATCCGTAAGCCAAATAGCTGCTTCTTTTTCTTTCTCATGTTAGCTTTTTTACATTGGTTTTGGCTTCCTACTATATTCTAGTTCCAAAAATCGGCCAAAAACTCTTAAGTTTACTGGCATATTTTTAGTGGGGTGGGGGGGCTGGGGGGGCGGCCCCCCCCCCCATTTGGTCCGGAGCCCCCCATTTTAGTCGCGCCCCCCCCCATTTCAGAAGGTGTGCCCCCCCATCGCCCGAAATTTTTTGCCGAAGGGACATTTTAGTGACTTTTTGGTTGTGACAATGTCGAGTTTTCGGGTCCTTTTTTGCTAAATTTGGTATCAGTGCAGCTATAATAACGTATAAAAAGTAACATTTAACGTATAAGAACCATTTTTCGCCTAAAAATAGTGTTTTATCGTGAATTTGGCGCGCCCCCCCCCCATAAAATTTGGCCTAAAAATATGCCAGAGTTTATTTAGTTGAATGGTTAACTAAACGCACCTTTACTACTTCCTTTCAGGACTACGATTTCAAACTTTATTGAGTCTTTCTCGTGTATGTGCCAATTAATATCAATTGAAAAATTTTCATTGTTTGCTTTTATTTCAGTCTGTGATTTTGAAATTTGGAGAAACCGATCTAAGCACCAGTTGTTGTGAAACAGAAGATGTGAGTTGTTCGATATTGATTGCAATGACCTCATTTCTTTACCGGATTAAATGGATTAGACTAATTTTGTCCGAAATTAAGGAATAGAAGTCGACTGAACTAGTTTAGATAAATGAGAGACTTAATTTCATTTTCCAACCCATTCCTAGTACACTACAACTGGACTAAAAGTATTGCACATGCACGCTTGATATTATCGTGCGTAGTTAAGTCCGTTTATTCTGATTTAAAAGCAGCGTGCTAGAGGTAAGTCTGTTTAGTCCGGAGCTTTAGAAATGGCATTTTTATATGATTTTTAAACCGTTTGGCCTGACTGAAATTATCTCTAGTTTTAGTAAGGCAATGACCCCTTAGTCAATATATTTATGTGTTTATTAAATGTCGTCAGATTATTATTTGCGTAGCTAAAGGCATGGCTGTCTTGGTTCAGGTAAAAAGCCATGGTCTGTCACACGTTGAAGTCACGCTAGTATTTTTTCATATAAGTGTATGTATGTAATATGTATGTATGAATGTATGGATGTATGTATGTATGTATGTATGTATGTATTTTTTTATGTATTTTTTATAAAGGTATGTTATAATATGATTACATGAATCTCTGATTTGTCAAATAGTTCATAATTAGTAATGATGTAGTGTCGATAAGCACGCTGACGGGATGGGCGTGAATTTACACGACGAGTGTTTTGTTTTAATACACTTTAACACAATCGATATTTAATATGAAAGTAATACAAAGATAATAATTCGATATTAATTCATAGCTAAGAATAGATGCAGAAATAGCACTAAATGTTTTCTAATATTTTTGGGAATCTTTTGGCAGAGTTTTTGACAAAAGTAATTGGGAAATTGTGAGACATAATGTTTTCTCATTTTCTCAAAATTTTTGTGATAAATTTTGTTGGAACTTTGCCAAAACATCCCCAAACGTCTGCACGTCTGCACTAATCTTCATAGGTTCAGCGCACTTGAAAAGAATTGTAAGACCGGGTTCGCACTGGCACTTGAACAAACACAGGAAGAACCGGTTCATACTGCGAAACTTCTGAACATGCTTGTGGTTGTGTCTGTGCTTGTGCAAGTGCCAGTGTGAATCTGGCCTCGGTCTAGCCGAAATCGGTTATAGCTATTCATCAGCTAAACCGTTGTAACCCATTTGTCTGCTAAGCGGGCATGTGGCTAAAAAGGTGCTAATTGATCCTGAGAAACAGTATGACTCTTTTTCAGAACTGGACTGGTGGATTCGATTTAAATTTATTTCGTTATTAGCAGTGATGAAGAGGTGTATAAAAATATAAAAACTTTGTAAAAAAAAGTTATTCGAATATTTTGTAGAATATGTACCAGGGCATCGGGAAAAAAGGAAAAAAGGTTTTTTCGGCCATAATTTTTTTCCAGAAAAAAGCCCTGATATGTACACGACAAACTGCTAAACTTCAGGGCTTCAGTGTTTTTAAATGGTTTTTTATTTTTATTCAGATAAATGTAAATCTATCCGCTTAATTCAGTTTTGGACGTCACTCTACTACATAATCAGTGAAAATAGCACACTCTTTATTTGACAGTGTCAGTAGTAGTAGCAGCAGCAGTAGCAGTGTTTGAAAGCACATCTTCGACAATGCGATAAATTTGACAGCAGCCTGGTAGTTCGGTACCCATGGGCGAATTTAAGTAGCGATAATAAATCAGCGGATCGCCGTTGCAGTCAAGAGCACAGATTTTCACGTCGTAGACTCCGGCGGAAATGATTTTGAAACTGACCGGAGAACCCTTGGGGTAGGCTTGACAGAGGCATAGAAGTAGGGCTGAGGTTAAAAGGCAAAGGAGACTTAGCAGGGGCATCTTTAAGTAGGAGATTAAGCTGAAAATAAAGTAGATGATATGAATTTTAGTGGTTGAATTTTTTAAATCGGTTGTATCAAGAGTACATAATAGTGTCTCACTCTTTAATCAGAAGAGAGACACCCCATTCTGCCTGTGTTATAGCGCAGGATGAGTTCGTGATTTTTGGCTTACTTGTTTAAGTTCTGTGGAAGGTGCATGTGTTCCAATAAGCACTCATGTAGACATGGCTGCGGTGGTTGCTATGGTTACGTGACTGCTGCTTGGCGCAAAGGCGTCAGTCCAATCAGAACAGCAGTTCGGTTCTTATTGGCTGCCTACATGTTTAACAAAACTTGAACAGATAGGTCGAAAACGACGAGTGCATCTGCCTGCGCTATAACACAGGCGGGCTGGAGAGAGTCTCACTCTTCTTCTATAGGGTGAGACACTTATATATGTGCTTTTGGCTTTATGTGTACAAAGTAGCTTTGGGTTTGGGGAGTTAAAGTTTGTCTTCCACGAGGATTAGGATTATTTCAATAATGTATAAGTAGACGGAGGCGGGAGAGAGATGTTGGGACTTGGTATATGAATAACTATATGAATTCACTTTCTTCCTCAGATGTTGAATAGTCCCCTAGATGGTACCCCCCGGTTGGCTGTGTGTCATGTATGCGCGTACTAACTTCACAGTAGAATACTCATGTTTGCTGTTTGATTTTCATGATAGTTCAAGTTTTTTCGTGTAATATGGATTGTGAACTTGCGAACATATCATATTATTACCCATTGCCCCACCGATTGCCCCCCCCCCCCCCAGGTTCCCAAAGGGGACCTCGGCTCGGACCCTCGGGCACTTTTGTGGTCAAATTTTTTTTTTCGAGTTTATTCCCAAAAACGTGTCTCTATGGGTAATTTCGTGTCCTGAACACGAATCTGGGTTTTATTTTTGTCTATAACCACTCTGGACCCCCTTCCCCACCCAGGGTGCCCCCTAGGGGGTCAAATTTGGTCAGCTTTTTCAAATTTTAGATTTTGATGTCGTTGGGCTAATTTAATAAGCTGAACACGAATCGGAGGTCCATTTTAGTTTATGACTTTCGTGGACTACAATATGATCCCCTTCGGAGTACCCCTCGCCCCCGCCCAACAGTGAGGCCAAAGTGTGAATTTTTTGAAATTGGGATTTTGATGTTCATAGAGGTAATTTGAGCTCACGAATACAAATGTGAGGTCTATTTTTGTACTTTTGTGGACACTGCTACGACCTATCTCCCTCAAGGTATGTGCCCCTCCCCCAATAGGGGGGTCCAAAGGGTAAAATTTTCGAAATTGGGATTTTGATGTCCATAGAGGTAATTTGAGCCCCTGAAAACAAATCTGTGCACCATTTTTGTTTGTTGCTCTCGTGGACGCCCCTACAACGTACCCCCCTCAGGGTATATGCCCCTCCCCCAACAAGGTGAAATTTTCGAAAATGGGATATTGATATCCATAGGGGTATTGTGAACCCCTGTTTGATTAATCGTTTGCTGTTTGCTTGCTTTCCACTGCAACGGAAAAAGAGATAGGACTAGTAAGGAAAAATGCCCTTGTCGGGCGGCTCCTTGGGCAGAACAGGGAACTGTCTGTTACTGTTTGTCTAAAGCGGAAAAATACTTAGGCTGAGCTTGTAAAATTATTAGGACAAGACTTTTTGAGATTTAATCTGAGCTCGTTAAAGTAGGCGGACTGTATGTGGCCAGTGTGGCCGAGTGGTTACGGTTGGATTTCTAATCTGAAGGTTGGAGGATCGAATCCCAGCTACTCGGTTATTTGGCCTAAAAATGGGAATTTTTTGCAAAAGTTGGACATTTGTCGCGATTTTTTCGCTTTTTGCTCATTTTGAAGTCTTTTACAGCAGTCTGGGGCACATGTTGAAGGCTTTGGCCCATTGTGAGGGTTTGGGCACATTTTCTCAGCACCAAAGAGGACGGGGGAATTGTCCCGACGGGTCAAATCTAAGGGGTGGCTTGCTCCTGAATCTCAATTCTGGGGGCGGGGTCTTGCTCGCCCTCAGAGTCCCCCCCCCCCCGTGTACATCTGTGGTTAGGAGTTTAGGACTAAAACATGAGGCCGCCTGATCAGATTAATCGTCAGAACGAGACTCAGCATCATACGTGGGCAGTGGGCAGGTAGCGAATTCTGGGCTGATGTCGATTTTCGCGTGGTGAGCTACTGCCAAGGCATTTGGGGGAGGGGAGAAGCGCTTGTCTGGGACAGGGTGAAGTTGCTTTCTGGAGTGAAGGGTTAAAGTTAATGTCCCCACACGCGCATGTATGCTCTGCATGTATTGGAACACTTAGAATGGGTGGATTTCACAAAGGTGGTTTTACAAAACCATGGTTTTACGTACGTTTTTATATGATTTGCACATAATTTCATTACGAAATATCGCCTTATTCGTTACAAATTTCGTTGAATTTCTTAAACCATGGTTTTAGAGCTAAGCTGAAATTCAAGCAAACCAGAGACCTGGGCCCGATTTATCGAAACAACAAATGTTCGTCGTTGAAAATGTTCGTCGTTGAAAAAGCAAATGTTCGTCGTTGAAAAACAAATGTTCGTCGTTGAAAAACAAATGTTCGTCGTTGAAAAACAAATGTTCGTCGTTGAAAGTTCGTCGTTGAAAAATTTTTCAACGACGAGCTTTGGTTTTTTAGAACATTATTATGTTCTAAAAGACAAAAGCTCGTCGTTGAAAAAATTTTCAACGACGAACATTTCAACAAAGCTCAAGACATCCGTTGAAATGTTCGCCGTTGAAAATTTTTCAACGACGAACATTTGTTTTTCAACGACGAACATTTGTCCTATAATTACGTGTTATGTTCGCCGTTGAAAATGTTTCGATCAATCCAAAATTTTCAACGACGAACATTTTCAACGACGAACATTTTGCTTCGATAAATCGGGCCCTGTTGTGCTGCAGGTTTCAATTTTCAACTGCGCTAAAACCATGGTTTTTGAAAATCTACGAAATTCGTAACGAATCATGCGATATTTCGTAATGAAATTATGTGCAAATCATATGAAAACGTACGTAAAACCATGGTTTTTAAAAACCACCGTGGTGAAATCCACCCTATATGTTTAAACTTAATTGGAATTATATTTCACCAAGTCATACTGCGAAAATGAAACAAAGTATATTCAAACTTAAAAAGAGCAGAAATCGCAGATGAAAAATTGAGCTAACTTTTGCTGACTGTCGCCGGAAAAAAGGACCCACCCCTCCGAGCCCTTCCCACCAGAAGTCGGACACCTTCCTCGCCGATTGCGCGAGTATTGTTCGGCTGCGGCCGGAAAAAACCAAAATCAGGGATCACCCCTTTCGCCAATTGCTCCCGTGCATCTCTGTATTTGACAATGTTACCATAGTGTGCTAACTCAAGGCCAATTCCTAAAATGGATTAAACGGATTAGATTAAAATTTGTTTTGCCAATAACTCACGAAATAGTTTATGATTTTATACGAAATTTGCGATAGCAATTATTTGTAGCACCTCCCGCTTGTGCACAAAAATTT
>JASANF010019320.1:0-13936 GCA_030248245.1 Trissonchulus sp. WLG1_4 | reverse complement strand
AGGGCAGTATCTTATGCAGAAAATTGCACCACATTACAACATTTCTCGTAACTGTTACAATTATTACAAAACGAAATAATAAATCTGTAATGAAATGATGTATTAAGAAGTCGCTACTATAACAGTTATCTGATACTTATGTGGCACATACCCATATTCTTTGGGCAAAACTATGGCTATATCAAGAGTACATAATAGTGTCTCACTCTTTATAGAAGAATAAAGGATGAAACACTATTATGTACTCTTGGCTATATTCCTGGCTCACTCACTAGCAGCAAGAGTACATAAAAAATGTCCCCTCTTACTAGCACCACTCACATTGCAGTACGTCAAATCCTTAACACCAATACACGACGCAATTTCAGCAAGAGTAGACTGCTGCAAAAGTTCGTTGGTGACGGCTCTAAAAAAATAAAGAGCAAACTGAGCAATGAGCGTAAATCATACTTACACAGATTGCGTATTTTTCGCTACTCTGCTGTACTCTTGATGCTTGCAATTCGTTGGTTTCGTAATGAAATCGCTCAAGAGTGATGTCGCAGCCGAACTTTATGCAGCAAAGTTATACACAAAAAATAGAATTTAAAAAATAAATAATTAAATGAAAACAAACTGAAAAATAATGTAAATATCATACTCAATTCCTTCTTCTGGCAATTTTGGAAAATGATAGCGCAAATAAGCACGCACGTAAGTGTCCATTAGATTCTGACCTAAAATATTCAGAAACTCAAGGTTAAAGATGAAACAACTAAAATTAAAGTTAAATCAGAGTAAGGCCTAAAGTTTTAACTTTAGAGCCCGTTATATAATATACAAGTGAAGACATACAACTTTTGAGTAAATTTTAAGCTCTGCTAAAAAATTTGCTTAAAATCATTCTAAACTTCAACTAAATTTAACATTCAATATTACATTAAAAAATTTAATTTATTTCAAGTTATGTCAAGTCAAAGAAATATTACTTTCTGGTATTTTTTTCTGAGGGGGAGGGAGAACGGAGGGTCCTCACTTTTGCAGCACCCCCCGGACCCCCAGAATCTTGGTCCACTCCCCCCCTTGGTCATTTCTGTTTTTTGCGCACTGCAATTTGTGCTGCGGGTCTTTTTAACTTTATTTCTGAAGTATTAAACTTGCGGTTCTGTCATGAACTTGCACGACACGCCCATAATATACAGCTTTATTAAGTAAAAAAAATACATACACATAATGCAGATAAAAATGCAATGCCCCCATTTTTGATCAGCCCCTCAAGGCCCCCCGCCAGTGCGAGGGTCGGGCACCCCAAACTTTTAATACAGAAAAAATGTAATACTTTATAGCTTCACTACTAAAAAACAAACTACAGAAAAAAGTTACAACGAACTGTAACAAAAATTGTTCAAACTGGAACAAAAACGTCAGCTGAAACTGAGTTAAGGTTTAAATTTACAATTTAAGTTAGAGTTTCACTTTCCCTAAAAAGAAAAAGCCAGGTCGACTAGAACCAACTTTTCTCAATCCAAGCTCGATTATGTTGTTTATAGCCCAAGTCAAGTGGGTCGGTGACAGGAACGAACCAATACCCCCCTTTGGTGGGTCGAATGAACCCCTCCGTTTCCCCCCTCTCCAGTCGTGGCAAAATGTCCTCCAGATAACTCTGATGAACAAAGGCTCGTTTCATGAGGTCAGGGGTCACGCGGAGACCAAGACGGCTCACAAAGGCTTGCAGTTCGCAGTCGTATTTCCTGAAACGGAGAATAAAAAATAGCGGAAGGAGAAGAAGGAACCTGAAAACTTCCGAAAACTACAATACCTAGTACATTCTCACTCTGACACAAGTTTTTTTGAAATGGAAACGAAGACTGTTTTGTTTGTGTTATTCATTTCGAAGAAAAAATACGAAAATAATTGTGACATACTCACTTTTGGTACAATTTTCAGGACTCTTCCCCCAGACAGTCGATTTTGTATAATATGAAAGTTATCCCCTCATTACCATACTCCAAGTATGTATATATGAGGACGAACGTCTAAGGACAGCCTTTGTCACCCAACTTGAAATGACTATAACTTTGTAAATACTTGGTCGATTGTGATAATTTTAGATTTATCGTGTTCAGAGAGTCAGATTTTGTTATGTGAGCGTTATCGTTTCTACTAAATGTTCGTATTTTTGCGGAAAAACAGCTGTCTGACTTTTTACATAGAATTTTTGATAAAGCGGATTATTTGGCGAAATTGATACCATTTCGAATATTCAACTTATGTAGATGAAAAAAAGCCACAAAAATTGACCCATGGGGACTAACTAACCTGAAAAATACGTCGTTGTATACAGGAAAAAAATGAAGAAAAACCATGGGTGACAAGGGCTGTCCTTAGACGTTCGCTATAAGAGGTCTGCAAGGCCTAAATACTGAGACCTGAGACCCTCTTATCATAAGTCCACCCGGTCAACATAATTTTTAAAAGAAGCCATGCTCAGTTACAATCGCTCAGATTTTGGGGACCCTCGATTCGGAGATAGAAATTCCGGGGGGGGGGGGGGGGGTGAACCGCAACTGATATGTCTTGGCTTGGTGGCTTGATACCACCAATCAAGCTTCGTGAGTCACATCCAAATTCCCATGTACAATCATCGCCACACACCTAAGGATATGACCGTAATATTATGACTGATCAATTCGGATACAGGAATATCTTGTCAAAGTAACATAATGGTATCTGCAGTAGTTGTAAGCACAATTAATTTTACACTTAAAAATATAGTTTAAATAACAATGTTCTTACAGGGTGGGCGTAAGCTGTCCCATTCTGATAGGCTTTTTGTAAAAAGTTACGACAGCCACTGCCACTCTGCCGTCAAAATTGTTTGTTGAGTAGCAAGTTTATACTCCCTAATTTTGCATTTTTTCAATCGAGTGTGTGCACTAACGTGAATACGTACCGATGCTAGTGAATGTCTAAAATGAACTCAAAGGATCAGATCAGTTTTAGCTTGAGACTTAAATCAAAATACTTCGGTTACTCAAAATTCCATTTATAACAAATTAATCGAATAATAGATCAAACTAGCTATTTCTTACTGTTTATAGACCGTCAGTCTAACGTTTGCAACTAAATACATAAATCTAATCAGTATTATTTACTTCAATTCAATTTTGAACCTGACAACTCAACTATCAGAAAAATACTACAATCCCTGTGATACAAGAAAAAAACACTAAGAAACAACGGAGTTCTTTACTAATACATACAGATAAGCAATGCTACAGATATATTATAGAATATTTAGAATGGAATAATCAGATATTTGAACACATTATAACCTGATATATACATTTTTACTAGGGGGGGCGCCCCCTTCCCCAATATAATCTGTTACCCGTGCCCCATTTCCAAAAATTTTCTTAAACGACGTTTGGCTAATTTTTAGCAGCAGCGACGTTTCCTTAGTGTGATTTTATTGTCCTTGAGTCCTTTTCTGTTTTAAATCTAGCATCAGTCAAACTATGATTGCGAATAAAACCATTTTTCAGCTAGACATTATGTAGTGTGTCTTCGTGACTTTGGTGCGCCCCCCAAATTTGGTTGGTGCCCGCCCAACAAACTTTTGTCTAATAACATGCCAGTATAACGTACATATATATGACAGAACTCATTAACACAATCACATCCAATAAACAAATTTGCTAACAAACAGTGGTTTAAACCATGACTACAGTTCGAAGCAGGTTTTAAAAAAGTTTGGCAAAAAAACGTTTTTTTGTAATCGGAACGCATTTGAAAAAGGGTTCTGGTGGGTCAGATGTACATGGGGGGGGGTCTGGGGGGGGGCAAGCCCCCCCAGATTTGAGATTCCGGGACAAGCCCCCCTCCGTGATGCTGAAAGAAAGGTGCCCGAACACTCAAAAATTGCCCCAGATCGCCGTAAAATGCTTCAAAAATGAGCAAAAAGCGAAAAATGGCTAAAAAATCGCCAAATTATGCCGAAAATATTTCCCTTTTTTGGCAAAAATTCGAATTTTTTGCGTTTTTGTCTGCTCAAGCCTCCAAAACGTCGGGACAAGCCCCCCTAAAATTTCGAAAAATCTGGGACAAGCACCCCCCAGACCGAGACCCTGTGCAAATGTATGATAAGGACCATACATGTACACGGGGTCTTGGTCTGGGGGGGGGCTTGTCCCAGAATTTTCGAAACTTTAGGGGGGCTTGTCCCGAATTTTTCGGGGCTTGAGCTGACAAAAACGCAAAATTTTCGAATTTCTGCCAAACAAAGGAAAATTTTCGTCAAAATTTGGCTATTATTAGAAATTTTTTCGCTTTTCGCTCATTTTTGGAGCATTTTAAGGCGATTTGGGGCAATTTTTGAGTGTTCGGGCACCTTTCTTTCAGCGTCAAGGAGGGGGGATTGTCCCGGAATCTCAAATCTGGGGGGGGGGGGGGGGGGCTTGCCCCCCCCCCAGACCCCCCCCATGTACATCTGTGATAAGGACTAAAATCTTACTTCCGTTTTCAGACATCGTGACATGTAAAAAAACATCAGAACAGAACGAAATTAAACTCATTAGAACAGTGTCTGTTTAACGGAGGTTGAATTGTAAATTTTCGGTAAACTTATCAGCAAATAAAGAAACCGAAACTAACATAATATGCTTACAATTGTTTATAAGAACTAATCACGTTCTTGCCAACATTATTTTACTGTCCGTATAATACAATAATTAAAATACATTAAAAATTAGGCTCTATTATTTCAAAAAGTATTCTGCCTTCCCAAACTGTTCTGGCAAGCTTTCCCGACACAGTTTCGTTTCCAATTAATAATATTATAGACCTCCCTCCACCCAAAATAATCACATTCTAAACACGCCAAACTGAGTTTTCTGTTTGGGCTGGTTCATAGCCGTGCTTAGGCTTAGTCCTAGCACCAGTCGCGTATCCTTTGGATCTATCACGCCATCGTCCCACAATCGGGCACTGGAAAAATATGGGTGTCCTTCTTCTTCAAATCGAGCCATTATGGGTTCTTTCAATTGTCTCTCTTCGGCCTCGGTCCACTCTTTTCCCTCACGCTGCCGCTGATCTCTTTGAATCTGGGCTAGCACGTTCGCCGCCTGTTCCCCTCCCATCACTGAAATCCGGGCATTGGGCCACATATACAGGAACCGGGGCCCATAGGCCCGACCGCACATCCCATAATTCCCCGCCCCATAGGAGCCCCCTAGAATTAGGGTCAGTTTGGGCACACGAGCACACGAAACGGCTGTGACCATTTTGGCCCCATTCTTGGCTATCCCACCCGCCTCCGCCTCGCGTCCCACCATGAAACCAGTTATATTTTGCAGGAAAATCAGTGGGATATCCCGTTGACAGCAGAGCTCAATGAAATGCGTGCCTTTCAGAGCCGACTCAGAGAACAGCACCCCATTGTTGCCAATAATTCCCACGGGAATGCCATAAAGTCTAGCAAAGCCAGTGACCAAAGTTTCGCCAAACTTTGTCTTAAACTCATCAAATTCGCTCCGGTCTACAATGCGGGCAATCACTTGTCGCACGTCGAAAGTCTGCTTCAAATTCGTTCCCACTATCCCATAAAGTTCGTGTGGGTCATAGAGTGGTTCTAAACTTCGGCCTGAACTTGTTGGAAACGGCACCGCTTTTTGTCTACTGGAATTTCTCACAGCTATTCGTGCCAAATGCAGAGCGTGCTCATCGTCAAGAGCATAATAATCTGTGACTCCCGATTTGCCACAGTGCAAATCGGCACCCCCCAGTTCTTCGGCACTGATTTGTTCGCCCGTAGCTGCTCGCACCAGGGGGGGTCCGCCCAGGAAAACCGTACCCTGTTGTCGCACAATAATACTCTCATCTGCCATGGCAGGTACGTACGCACCCCCCGCCGTACAGCTGCCCAGCACCACAGCAATCTGGGCTATGCCTGCAGCGGACATCTGGGCTTGGTTGTAGAAAATCCGGCCAAAATGGTCTCTGTCCGGGAAAACTTCGGCCTGCCTTGGCAGATTGGCACCTCCGGAGTCGACCAAATAGACACAGGGGAGGTTGTTCTCCAGGGCTATTTGCTGAGCGCGCACGTGCTTTTTCACTGTCATGGGATAATAGGTGCCAGCCTAGAAAAACAGCAAAGCTTTCTGAATAGATTATCACCTAATAACAAAACTTACTTAAACTTTGATTTTTGATAAATACTCAACTATCTACGATCTACTCACACTTGCATTTTGATTCATCTCCAAGTCTCCAATCACATGATTAAACCAAATTAGTGAATTTCAACCAAAAACACAGCACTTTAGCTAAACACTTCAAATATCTAAACTTTTAACACCGATAAAGTACAAAAAAATGAAGTCGAAAAAACAGAATTGATTTAACACCACACTAGCTTCGTTAATGGTTCGGAAAATGGTCAGCCATGACCAAGTAAATACCTACCTACAGATAAAAAAGAACTAAGAATATCCAAAAAACACCAAATTTTTACCTTGACAGTAGCATCATTGGCTACGATCAGACACTCTCGCCCATGTATTCTCCCGATTCCGGTTATAATCCCTGCAGCGGGAACATCCTCATTTGCATAAAGCTGATGAGCAGCCAACTGGGAAAGTTCCAAAAACGGCGTTCCTGGATCCAGTAATTTATCAATTCGATCTCGAACCAACAGTTTTCCCTTGTCCGTGTGACGTTTTCTGGCTTTTTCATCCCCTCCCAGCTGAATTTTGCCCACTAAACTTCGCAATTCTTGCACCAAAAGTTCCATTTCCGCATAATTTTCGCGATATCTTGGATCCGACGTTTCAACCGTGGTGCCGATTTGATTCCATAGATTACTATCGACGACATCAGCTTGAGTAGCCGTTGATAATTGGCGTCTGTTTAGCCTACAATAGGAAAACGGAATCAATTACTTGTCATTCAAAATTTCAAGGAAATTTTTGCAATTGACCATCCAAGTTAAAAAAAAAAGTTGTCAACAATTTAATATAATATAAAGCTTGATAGTTTTTACAGCATGTCAACCGTTTTCTTATCGTAGACTAAATTGAACGACGAAAAATTCTTTAAGCAAAGAAATGGTGCATCGAAACCACATTTCGCAAAAAGTATATACAGAAACACGACAAAATGTAAATATAACAGGCAAAAATAGGATACTTTTGCTACGCGACGTATATACTTACGTATAATACTGCAAAGCAGCAAACAAATACGAGGCTTTGACAAGCGACATTGTATAAAATACAATAACAAACAGATTACGCAGACGCAGCAGTGACTTTTTAAACTTAGACAATTCGAATTAGCTGCGGGCGACCTGGGTTTTTTAGCAGTGACACGTCAACCCAATTTCGTGCACGCCCAGCGGCATAGCGAAGGGGCGAAGGGGGTGCATGAGCATGCGGGTTTAGAGCCTATCTCGGCGATTTCGCCCTAAAAGGAAGGCGGTTCTCTTTCTGTTGTTGTAGTAACACAGGAAGAATACGACAGGGGAGGGGTCACCCGGTCACCGGTCGCCGAGGGGGGTGGGTAGCAAATGGTGGTTTCTTTTCTCAACCGTATCCGTGTCCCGTCTTAGCACCTGGGCACAATTCGCAAACCCTAACGCTAACTAACCAGTTAGGCCTGACAGAGCGGGGAATCGGCGAATTTGGTCCCTGCAAAGTACGCCGGGCCCATAAGTCCTCCCTGTACGGTCGAATCCAGCGCTCCAGGCCACGACCTACAACAAAAACGAGGTATATACATTTATTTTTATGAGTTGACTAATGACCTTTATAGTGGTGCGAGGAAAAACCCTACGCGTTTTGCGGGGAGAAAAACGGGGGAGGGTTTTCAAAGTTCGGACAAAATTTAGTACTAGTAAAGAAAAATGCCCTTGTCGGGCGCTCCTTGGGTAGAATAGGTTACTGTCTGTCTAAAGCGGAAAAATACTTAGGCTGAGCTTGTAAAAGCATTGGTACAAGACTTTATTAACGATAATATGCAATTCGTGTGAGCTCGTCAAAGTAGGTGGACTAGATATACCTGTTGAGAATAGGAATATGATCTTCGTAGGGCAGACACTGTTTTTCGCACCCTATTCGCGCGACCTTCAGCTAAATTATATTATGTGCTCATGTAACATAGAGGCGTTTTTTACACTTGCTCATGTAACATAGAGGCGTTTTTTACACTAACTCAACATTGGCATTTGGCAAATGGCAAAAACGTTACAGCGGGCACTCATAATAATTTTAGCTGAAATGTCGACAATTGGCTGAACGGCTGAACTAATTCGGGGGTGTGCAAACAATCGGTCAGGGATTGCTAAGGTTCTCTGCTGACAAGGACGCTGAAAACCCTACCTCAACCTCGCACCAATGTATTTTGCACGCCATAAATGGGTCAATTTAGGTCGCAGTTTCTTGTAAGCTCGTGTTTTTCGATTATGGACTCTCAGATTATGGATTTGTTCCTACTGTAGCTTACACACATCTAACACAATATGCATAATTTAAATATGATCGAATGAAGT
The DNA here is from genome assembly GCA_030248245.1 of Trissonchulus sp. WLG1_4. Lineage (NCBI taxonomy): Eukaryota > Metazoa > Nematoda > Enoplea > Enoplida > Ironidae > Trissonchulus > Trissonchulus sp. WLG1_4. The sequence continues at coordinate 5,412 of JASANF010019320.1, read as the reverse complement.
AAGTCGAATGAAGTAAGATGCTTACTACGTACATATATATTTCGATCAAACGATCAGTTAAGGATCTGGATAAAATCTGCAGTTATCTCCCAGAACCTTTTTATCAAGCATATATATACTTTACAACAATAATAATAATATGAAAATACGATTGAAACAAACCCAGAACGGGCTGTAAGTTCGCGCGAATAGGGTGCGAAAAACAGTGTCTGCCCTACGAAGATCATATTCCTATTCTCAACAGGTATACCTAGTCCACCTACTTTGACGAGCTCACACGAATTGCATATTATCGTTAATAAAGTCTTGTACCAATGCTTTTACAAGCTCAGCCTAAGTATTTTTCCGCTTTAGACAGACAGTAACCTATTCTACCCAAGGAGCGCCCGACAAGGGCATTTTTCTTTACTAGTCCACTCTCTTTTTCCGCTGTAGTGGAAACGAAGCACAGAACATATCACTACATATAGCTATGACGGCTTCACTGCCTGAAGCGGACCAATGTAGTATATATGTATAGCAGGCGGGGAAAAAAACCCGCATTTTCATATTTCGTAATGTATATAGCTCATAGACTATACGTTTTCACGGGAAACCAAAAAAAATATGTCGTAGGCCTAACCTTGCTCTAAACGTTGGGACCGGTTTCATTTCGCTATCTCTTACCATTTTTTGACGGGAAGCCAAAAACTTGCCGGGGAAAAAAACCCATTTGGGGGAAAAAAACCCATGTGGGGGAAAAAAAACCCACGCCATAAATCACCCGAAAAGTGTGTTAGCGGTAGTTTTTCAACGCTATGGCACGTATTAGGAGTAGTAGAGGCCCCTGATACCAAAACTATACGCAGATTTGCTATGGGGCCTCAGGTAGACAAGTTTGAAAACGGCCCTTCGCAGCCCAATATAAAATTTTGAATTTTCAGATTTGAAAACAAAACACCTTAATTTCGCCTGAAAACGTTGAAAACAACTAAAAAGTTGCGATAACGCTTCAAATGCATGCAAAATCTGCACTTTATGGCTACTTTTTACGCCATCGACCCTCCATGGAGGGTACCGTAAGTGGGTGTGACTGGTCGTGACGGGCATAGTTTAATTTTATTCGGTTATTTGGCGTTTAAGGGGGTAGTGTCGCGAAAGCAGTTTTGCTCATAGGTTGCAAAAAGAGATCTTTTCACAATTTATCATTATTGCTGTGAGTACTTCACTGTTTACGCACAGTTTCACAGTTCAAACAGGTATTAACTCCGCAACCACTCAAGAAATTTGCACTAAATTTTGTGTGCATAAACTACAACATGTTCTTTTAGTCTATGTAAACAAACTAAACAAATAAGTTGATAATTGTGACGAAAAAAATCGAATGTGAATAGGTTTTTAAAACGTCATTTTTCCGACTTTGCGACCTCACTGCAAACTGTATACTGCATCAATTTTGATGAAACTTGGCGAAAATACTTGCCTCAACATATATTTTCAAAATATATATATAAAGAATGATGTCTTATTTTTTTCTAAAAATGTTTTACAGTTACGCAAAATCGACTGCTTTCGCGACATTACCCCCTTAAACAAGAGAAATTAACAGGTTATAATTAAAAACATACAAAAAACTGGCAATAGTACCAGATAATACTACTTTCCGCTCCAAAGGGACCTCAAAATGACAAAGTCCGACTATTAGGCCTGTATTCCAGAAATCGATCAAGAAAGTGTCAGTATGCGCATTTGTGTTAACAATAAACGTCTTTTTGCACTACCATGAGTCTTTTGGAGTAGCTACAAGGTTTTTCGACATCACCAGACCATTTTCAAAAAGTGGGTTTTTTCCCCACATGGGTTTTTTTTACCCCGTCTAATTTCGGTCATGCCCCCCCTCGTACGAAAGAAGGAGGGACCTGCGGCCATGAATAGAGGAAGGGTAGTCCTCTGTAAAAGTGTTTTTACATTTGAGCTCGCATCTTTTAGTGCTGAGAAATGAGACTCCAAAATTCACCTCCCTTCCAGCCATGTCGGGTCAAAAATGGGGGGTCAAAATTTTTGCTTCATAAAAAGTACCAACGAGACCCCGGTTGGATACCGCTTATATACGTTTGCCTACAGGGACTGTACTATACGCTGACAAATTTTTAGACCTGTACCATATACCCAAGTTCCGGAACCGGGGTGGGTTTTTTTCCCCCAAAAAATGGCGTGGGTTTTTTTCCCCGCCTGCTATACGTAAGTGTACATGTGTAGTGTGTACATGCATATACAATACCTATGTAAAATTTGACCCCTTCGATTCCCGTTCGGGGGGTGTTGGAATCCAGGTAGGTTCTAGACAAAAACAAACCACGGATTCGTAATCAGGGACATCAAAATTCAAGTTTTGAAAGTTTACCCCTTGGACACGTGTCGGGGAGGGGGTACCCTGAGGGAGGTGGTGGGGTCGCAGGGAAGTCAATGAGCGTCATAGACAAAAATAGACCTCAGAGTCGTGTTCAGGGCGTCAAATTACACCTATGAACATCAAAACCTAATTTTCAAAACTTGACCCCTTGGATCCGTCGTGGGGGGGGGGTCGTAGGAGAGTTCACGAGAGTCACAGACAAAAATTAACCTCGGATTCGTGTTCAGGGGGTCAAATTACCCCAATGGACATCAAAATTTCAAATTCGAAAAAATTGACCCATTTTGATCCCCTAGGTGGCACCCTGGGGGCCATGGGTGTCCAGAGTGGGTATAGGCAAAAATAAATCCCAGATTCGTGTTCAGGACACCAAACTACCCCTAGAGACAAATTTTTGAGAATAAACTCGAAAAAAAAATTTTGACCCCAAAAATGCAAAAGGGTCTCGAGTCCCCTTTGGGAACACCCTGGGGGGGGGGGGCAATGTGTGGGGCAATGGGTATTAATATAATATGTTCGCAAGTTCACAATCCATATTACACGAAAAACTTGAACTATCATGAAAAACAAACAGCAAACCTAATTATTCTACTGTGAAGATACGTACGCGCATACATGACATACAGCCAACAGGGGGGTACCGTCTAGGGGACTATTCAACATCTGAGCAAGAAAGTGATAATACCAGTGAATGCACAGCATATGGGTTTATATTCGTATACAAAACGACAGACCTCCAGCTATAACCACGATAGCTCCACTGCCCGTAGCGAACCTACCCCCGTAATACACGTGGCGGGGGCTATGGGCATGCCCTGGGGCTTATAGGCCGAAATTCAAAAAAAGCCCATGTTAGTTTCTATTCCACTACTGTACCACCTCACATGCAAAAGATCATGACTGGCCGTTTTGCGCAACTTCTTAAAAAGTGTGCTAAACTTTTTCGTGCTTAGTCATTTTTTGGACCCCAAAAAAGGGGTTTCCCCCCTCCCAGCACAGCCTCTCACGGAAACACCCGAGCAAAATCATTTTTTCCGTGTCTATTGCAGGCTATACGAAATGTGAAAAACCAAAAAAGGTGTCGCTCGGATGAACTACCGGCGAGAAAAGTTCTGGGGAAAAAAAAAGAGCGAAAGTCCGTGAATTTTGGGGGGTCCCCGGGGGTATCTCAGAAAATACTTGACTGATCCGGCTGAAATTTTGCCAGCACTTAGGTATTGCCAAGGGGTGTACACACACAAAATTTCGTGTAAAAAGCTCTTCTATATTTTGAGCTACTAAAAGTTCAAATTCTCAAAATCCGCAATAGTGCTAAATTTTCCTATTCTAGGGTTGGGCGCTATCGCGCCAACCCTGATATAAAAATGGCACTTTGTTGGAAAAATTTTAGAAAATTTCGCAAAGTTTAGGGTATTTGTGGTCGAATCGGGGGGGAGGGTACCTAAAATTTTGCCGGAGAGGCCCCACCAATGACCCGTTACATATATTCTATCCCCTCGTGACAAAGGGAATGTGGGGACGGCAAAAAACAATTCAAAATTCAGTCAAATAAAAAATCTGGCCGCTACGAAAACGATCCGACGAACGTACTCAATTGCAAAGAATAGTCCTTTTGCAACGGTCGCGCGAGGATCCGAGCCGTCGATAGCATCCTGACTCCTGGCTTCTCGCTCGAAAAACCTTGACGACTAACACCCGACCGCTGGTAAACCTAAAAATGCACCGTACCAAATTCTTTAAAAAATTATGGTAGCACACATGCATATATATACCAGTGGTGTAGCCAGGGGCCCGGGGGGTTAGGGCCACCCCCTCAGCGATTTGCCATTGCCCCCCCTCGGATAGAAAATTTGGGCTGCGTAGCCCCCGTCCTCCCACCCGGTGGACAAACTTCAGGAAAACTTTCGGCAAAAAGGCACGTTGGCCCCTCCTTCAACTTGATCCAGGCTACGCTACTGGTATTGTGACGATCAGTGGCGGATCTAGAAATTTTCCATAGGGGGGCTCGGACCCCGATAGGCCCCCCGACCAATAAGCCCCATTTTTTTGAAATGTGTTAAAATGCACTTAAATGCTATTATCACGCAAAAAACGACACATATTGACACATTTCGTTGAAAAACCAATTTTTTTGACCGAATTTTTAGTGAACGTAAAACTGGAGTTCAAAACACCTAATATTACAACATCGGCGCGCCGGCGAGGGCGCACCAGCTAGCAAATTGAAAACTGTAAGATTTTTGGCACTACGAACCATAAATTTACTTAAAATGTCAATTTTACCCCAATAAAACAGCTTAAATGATAGACGTAACAGTGTATTAGTAAATAAATAGTGCACAATGCACAAAAATACACATACGTAAAAACAGTAAAGCCATAAGTTAGCAGGGGTCTGGGGGTGGCAGCCCCCAGAACAAAATTAAAGAAAATTTTTTATTTTTAGGCTGAATTTGATCAATCGGAGACGTATCGGAAACTTTTTCTGGCCAGGCTATAAAACCAAATAGGGAGATCCTTGTGTAAAATTTTAATCGTTAAAAGTTTCTGGGGAGGGAATTCCGGCCATTAACCTCCCCCTGTGCTACGCTTTGGGTGGTTTTCACACCCCCCCAGAATGTTTTGAAGGTAGCTCACGAAGCGAAACTGGTGGCTCACGAAGCAAAAATGGCCGGAAAAGTTGCTCCGCCCCCCCCCCCCCCCCCCCCCCCCGGTGGCTCACCCCCACAGGAAAATTATTTCTAGAAAAAAACTAGAAAAAAACTAGATCGTATTTTACGAAAGTTTGAAAAATCTAAAAATACTCACATCGCATCAGCAAACAATCAGTAAAGCATAGTAAAAAACTCAAAAAAAGGTGGAAAAACCAATTTAAACCCACCAAAAACACCGGAAAATACACAAAAAATAAGCTAAAATAATGCATTACAAAGGGAATTACAGACACAAAAGACTAAAACAAATGACAAAAAGGGCGTAAAAGTACTCCAAAAACATTAAAAACCGATTTGGGGCAAATC
>JASANF010019314.1:0-12647 GCA_030248245.1 Trissonchulus sp. WLG1_4 | reverse complement strand
CTGGTTTCTGATAAAAATGACCATTTCCCATTCAGCGTTGCTTGGCTTTTTTGGCGACCCCCTTCGATTTGCTTTATTTTTTGATATTTGTAGGTGGACCTACCACATTAACAAAACCGTAAAAATTAGCTCTTATTTTGCTGCAGTTTTTCCATATACGACTCTGAAAATCACTATTTTTCGTAATTTTGATACCCTCCTAGTTGTCATCGCGTTAGTCAATGTTACTTGTGACATACACAACTTTCTATCATCTACTATTAAGTCAACATATGATGAATATTCGTGTGCTACTAATTGGCTTAATTTGGTGTTGGTACTGCAAGTATGTAGCTTACCAGAGCCCTTCAAGTCGGACTTTTTTAGCACTTTTTCGACGCTGAATTTTTAGTTTTTGGTCAAACAAGTATTCGAAATGTCCGGCCGGTCGATTTGTTTTCATGCGTTGAAGCTCTATATTACCTGCTTGGTTGATGTAAAAATTCAGCCAAATCGATTTGGGAGTACGACCTCTTTTTTGAAAAAATTGTGACCAACTTTTCAGTGAAATAACGTACTTTGAAGCGTTACAACTTCAATCAAGCTTCGTGCCTATAATTTCTTGTTGCTACGCTCTTTTGCACACTCAGACTAAATATAATAGTCTTCAAAATTGTGCAACTTGTTGTTCTAAAGCTGTTCGGGTTTTCAGGGTTACGTTAGTGTAAATGTCAATTTTTCCCTCAAATACGGGTTATCGATTTTTTACTTTTTGGTCTCTGATCTTGAGGCCAAAATCAAAGCCAATCAAAATTTTTGTGTGTAAGTCACTTTGTGTATGTGTTATTTGTTGGTCTCAACGAATCGTTGGATATCGAAAGGGAAGTTGAAGAAATTTCGGCACCAAACGTGGCCAGCGTGACACACGTTGCTTCTGATTCATAGTTGCCTGAAGCAAATACCATCTTGTCATTTTTAAGTGCTGACAACTCCAAATAATCTGTGCACGCTAAAAATTTGGTATAAAGGACTCTGAAACTTTGTATTTTAGTTTTTTTACAATCAGGTGGTGTTTTCAGAGTCGGACTGAGTGTAAATGTAAATTTTTCTTCAAAAACATTTACCCAATTTGCATTTTGTGGTTATGGGGGTCGCGACGAAATTTTGAAGCCCCCAATTTAGTGGGGGGGGGGGGGGGGGGGGGGGGGGGGGGGTTGAACCAGATTAAAAAATCGCCAAGCAATACACTCCAATAATTGCGATAATATATATGTATATGTATTGTGCTCATGGCTTTCTGCAATTCTTTTGTTGTTCTCATGCCATGACCATTCCACATATTTGTTTATGCGTCTGAGTCAACCTGTGATTCACAAATCCCTGACAACTGCTCATTGGTATAAAATGTATCAGCTGATGAATCACTTGTTCAACTTTTGGAAGTTCATATATATACGCCTAATATGTCGGTCCTAATTTCGACTTCATAGCAGCTTCACGTTAGCGAAAATGACGTTCATTTTATGAAGTACATTTATATTATCATTTACCAATGCTGATAGTAAAGCCGTGCTTGTCATTATACTACATTCTGATCTGATCCTACGTATTTGAGAGTAATATGAGTTTTCTGAGATAAAATATCGAGCTGAGACCTGTGCGATTAGCCAATTGGCTGCAAGTTTACTATGAGACTATGTGAATAATATGAGATAAAATATCAATGTGAAACCTGTGTGATTTGAGACTGCTGCAAATGAGACTATGTGAATAATATGAGATTTTATCAAAATGGGACCTGTGTGATTTAAAATTTGCTACAAGTTTACTTTGCAAAAGATACATGAGACGTTGTCAAACAAAGTTGGTGAGAAAAAAATGTGTAACGACTAGCATTGCATTTTATCTACATAGACAATCATGGAAAATATGCAAATGAGCTTCTTTTAAATGTATGTGTGCTCAGTAGTTTTGTTTACGTATCTACATACTTAGGTAATTACATTTATGTTACGTAGACAGTCTATGAATTGAACATAGCAGACACATTTCAAACGCACACTCACATTCACACAGAACCGCACAATCACACAGATGAAAACACGCAAAGACGCACACACATAACTCACTTAGTTACACGTTATTTTTCCGACACCTCATTCTAAAGAAGCCTGCTGCGCTGTGGCGCAGCAGGAAAAACATAAAACTGACGCCTTTCAACTTACAGTAGGCGCTTTTGAATGATACATTACTTGACGTATACCACTCACGTATACGTTTAAATTTCCAATTCTAAATTATGACGCAAGTTTAACGTAAGGTTTCAGGGCCATGTCACCCATCATTTGAAAGCTCTTTGAAAATTTCCTCTAAATGATGCTAATATTATTGTTGTATCTTTACCCTATCAAAAGTTATGGCCCCTTAAACCTTTGCTCAAATGGGCTAACTGTACAGATCACACCATGTGTGATCAAATCTCTGAGCAATTGAATTTAGGCAAAAATTTAAAAATTTTTGCTCTTTTTAGCTGAAAAATTTTATTGTTAAACCACAACATTTTATCAGGAATAATCTAACTAGTCTAAACTAGACGCACTAGACTTGTAAAACTATCCTATTTTTTGTGATAATAATAATAATGAAGGCAGTGAGCTTTGAACGTACAGGCAGTAAGGTGCCTAGTCTGAAAAAACTTTCAGTTCGAATGACCGTGTCCTGGTGGTCCGGATCCAGGTCAAATAAGAAGGGTGTTATTTAATTCCTACTTATTTTTACGTTTTCCATTTATTTTGTAATTCTAGCATAGTTTCTTGGAATAAGATGTAGTAGGTACTGTCAAAATAGATTAGACTTTATTACCAAACTTTATATTTCTGCTTCCGGGTCTACTTACAGGTGGTATTTTAGCTACATGCATACGTTCTAGTAGTGTTATTTTGTTGCAAATTACTCCGCTCTACAAAGTGGTGTGAGTGCGGAGGTGAAAACTTTCGATAGTAGCACGGTGTTAACTTTGGCTGTCAAAAGAAAGTGCCATTTTGAGAACTTTTTGATAGATATACTGCACTGGATTTGGGCGAAACGGCTGTGGTAAGCGCAAATTAAAGCATTTTTTGTTCCATTAGATTGAATAACTGTAAGAATAACTAATTTCAATAACTCAACACAAAAATATTGAAAATTCTTAACTTAAAAGTCGATGCAAATATTAAGGCTTATTCGTCTTCAAAATACAGTTTTTACAAATCTTTTTTGTGTTGAGTTATTGAAACAAAAAGATTATTCTAATTCGAAATTCGCGGAAGATGAAATTAAATAGTTGATTAATAGAAATCACAGCGTAGATTCTCGGCGTATGTAACTTACGTAATCGCTGATGCGTTGATAAGTGATAAGAAACGCTGATAGACGCTAATGCCCGCTTCCCACTGCAGGTTTAAGGTTTAAGGTTTAACGTAGAAAATAATTTGACCATATTGCACATTCCCACTGCATAGTTTAAGGTTTAAGGTTTAACGATGTTGTAAAATTTCAACTTTTTGGTTTAAGGTTTAAGGATTCAGCCAACCAGCTACGAGCTGTAGGCGGAGCTTCTGTATTCTGTCAATCAGCTGCGAGCTTTAGGTAGGCGGAGCTTCTGCATCCAGCCAACGAATATGCAACATTCAAATATCGTTAAACCTTAAACTGCCCGTGTGAATGAAACGTTAAACCTTAAACCTTAAACCATAAACCTAAACCCTTAAACCTTAAAGAATAGGTAAGCCAGCCAAGTTTTATAACCCCAGATTAGACATTTAGCACAAAGGATACCCATAGTTCCCAGTGCGCATAAAACGGTTAATCAGTTGTTATTACGTTTAAGGAAAATTTACACGATTGAACTTGCTCCGAACTTGCTCCGGACCGAACTTGCTTTGAACCTAGTTCGGAGTAAGTTCGGAGCATGTTCGATTGTGTAAACGCACTCCGGACCTACTCCGGGCCTCCTCCGAACTTGCTCCGAACCTGCCTTGAAGGTTCGATGGTCCACCGAACTTGCTCCGAACTTGCATCGGACCTAGCGTTCAGCAGCCAATCAGATTACTTAGAATAAACTTTCCGACGCTGCTAGTCTCCGTTGCTATGGTTTCTGTTCAGTCAGCGTTTGTGTTTTGTTTACGCGCTGTTGAAACAAACGGATTTTTTACTGATGCTAAGTGTGCAACCACGGATACAGACGCAGACAAAGTGTCCCGTAAGTGGTGGGCCATACGAAAAAACTTATCTTTTCGGGCGGCATTTTGAAATTTGCAAATCGTAACACCTAACAAAAATTACTCATTGGCCGTAAACTTGGCCCATACGGCAAAATATGATGCGACATTTGTCACATGACATTTGGAGTGGCCTATAAATAGATTCTCCTCGCTACACGTGACCAAAGCAACTCTAAAGGACAGGCATGGGCAAAAAGAAAGGCTGGTCCTGTTTTACCGTAGATCCTGTTTTGCCGATTCTCCCCTACACAAAACTGTTTTAACTCAACTTTTAACTTTTTACTTCACTTTACTTTTTACAACATTGACATCAATTTATCGTCAAACTTAAATAAACTAAACAAACCGAGTAATTATTTATTTTAGTTAAACTAGTCCATCTACTTAATATTAAGTTTAGTTCAATATATATACATTGTTTTAAACCGAAGACAAAAAATGCAGTCCGTTAATTTTGTAGTTGACATAGGACATACAATCCTGTAGAGTGACATGTGCATAAGTGCTTTTAGAAAATACGAGTAACTACAAGGAATACGAGTATACGACAAATAAGAAACTGACTAAAATCAGTCTTAAGGTAGTGAGTGATACCTGAAGCTGAAACACGTTCTGCCTGCGTAAGATATGGCGCATGTTTTATTAATTTCTTTTCGTATTACTTAACAGTAACATCAAGGGCGGACAGTGGGGGATATAAGGGATGAAAAATAACAAATCCGAGCGTTCCGATTCCGATAATTGTATTATTGCGTGTAAAACTATTTTTGGTGATGCACGCACAGATGTACATGGGGGGGTCTAGGGGGGGCGGGCAAGCCCACCCCCCCCCCCCCCCAGATTTGAAATTCCGGGACAAGCCCCCCTCAGATTTGACAAGTTGGGACAAGCCCCCCCTCTCTGAAACCCCAAAATCGCTTCAGATCGCCGTAAAATGCTTCAAAAATGACCGAAAAACGAAAAAATCGCTAAAAATATAGGAATTTCGCAAAATTTCCCATTTTTAGGCAAAAATTGGAAATTTTCGCGTTTTTGGGACAACATATCGGGACAAGCCCCCCTAAAATGTCGAAAATTTCGGGACAAGCCCCCCTCCCAAACCGAGACCCCGTGTACATGTATGGATGCACGTTATTGCCGATCACCTTAGACTAGTGTAGAAATTTTTTAAAGCGAAAGGCTGTTCGCCAAATAACTAATTGAATATTTTAAGTAGCTATAAGTTAGTGGATGCTGGATCAACTTGATCAAAATTTGTCTTTAACTCTTTCCAATAAAAAACTAATATACTTGTAGCCTTGGCAATGGAGGAAAAACGACAGCGAATCGTCACAACTACACCCACAAACGAAGCTGAAATCACAGTTAGTAAAACAAGTTCTGGGTGGGTATGCCTAGAGCTGGTATACACTGGAAAAGAAACAGCAGCTACATCTGCCGAACCCTCTACTGCTGAACCGGCTTACAAAAAACGAAGAATGTGCTGAGTCTTTGCTTTTTAAAGAATTTTAATGTTTAAGTTTATTTACCAAATACACTATATTGGATTTACACTTAATTTTTGTTGTTAATGTGTGTAATAATAAAACAAATTGGCATTCATTCTTATGATCAAACAAACGTACAAGTCAACTACCCAATAGTCACACTTCGCACTCTGCATCCTCACATGCCATAAAATCGCATTGTAAGCCAAAATTGAACTAAACTTTTAAAAAAATTCAGAAAATTTTTATGTTAAACACTCCTTGTCCTTACGTTTGTAGAATTAGTCGGACTAGTCTAAACTAGACGCACTAGTTTTGTTAATATACTTATACTATCCTATTCATAATGATAATGAAAAGCTTAACTTCACTTTGAAGTATCAAGTAAAGCCAAGTGTGGCATTATGACGTTTAGCTTTCGAATCTCGTGCAGTCGCTTGGTTCCAAAGTTATACGCAACGTAAAATGGAGTTGTTTGTCGCTACGAGCAACGTTAAAACGTTGATTCTGAAAACGCGGTACTTACCATCTGTTTCATGAAAAGGTCTAAAAGAAGCGTTAATGCCTCATAATACACTGCTATGCTGTGACTTTGGGTTCGAAAGGGCGTAAAATGGAGTTATTTTTTCTTTCGCAGAATTCTCCGCGACAGGCCATTTGTAGTTAGTTATTTCTGGAGGTTAACCACAAACATGGCCACATCTTAGGCTATGAACATCGTAGAAAGATGAAAATTATGTCATTGGGAAGACAATTTTTAGCGCTTTCAAATGACATATTACATGATGGCACAACTTCCTGAAAATAAGTCCAAATTTCACGTATTAAATTTTGACGTACGCTAAGCGTTACGTCACAGGGTCATGTGACCCATCATTTGAAAGCTCTAACCATTTCCTGTAAAATGACGTTAAAATTATTGTTGTACCACTACCGTATCAAAGGTTATGTCCCCTGAAAAGTTATTCTAAAAGGGGCTGAACGTACAGATCACACCATGGGTGATCAAATCCCAAAACAATTGAATTTAGGCAAAAATGTAAGAATTTTTTGCTCATGTTCAATTGAATGTAACATAAAATAAATGTCTAAAATAATTACGATATGGTCGAACTAGTCTAAACTAGACGCACTAGTCTTGTAATAATTAGTTAATAGGATATAAACTATCCTAAGCATAATGATAAATATAATAATCCAGTTTTTAATGCACCAGACCCAGTTTCAAATATACCAAACGAAAGCTCATAACCCGCTTATCATTTTTCGGTTAACTCCTAAGCTTAATTCTATTTATGGAAATAAAATTAATTTTTGGAACCAGTCCATAGTGTTAAATAAAACAAACAAAATAACTTAAACTGATTTTAACGTACCATTGTCGTAATTCCCGTGGTGTAGTGGTTAGCATCGAGGAGTCTCACCCCTCTGGTCGCTGGTTCGAGTCCAGCCGGGGTCGTTTTTTCAATTTTTTAACTTGGGTTTTTTAGAAAAACGAAAGTATTGCATTTCGATCACATACTTGCGTATAGATCTAATGCATTTCTTCATCAGAAATTTTCTCAAATTTTTTTGTCCTTTTTGTGATCCGCGTATTTGCTTCACGTACATAGATTCCTAACATGCCCGACGCACTAGACTTGTAATAATTAATAGGATATAAACTATCCTAAGCAAAATGATAAATATAATAATTCGGGTTTGAGTATACCAATAGAAAGACAAAGTTATGCTCATTAACACACTTATACGGATTAATCAAAATTGGTTCAAATTTTAAAATTTTAAAATTATTTTTACCAACTTCATTAAATCACCGCAGGAACTTACCAATTTAACGATATTTTAAACGCAAGTTCTCTGTAGCACCGGTGGCGCAGTGGATTAGCGTGTGGTTTCTACGTAATACGTTACGGCGAACCAGAGGTACCCAGTTCGATTCTGGGCCGATGCGACTTTTTCATTTTTTTATCTTCTTGATTTTCATAACAAAGATTGATCATTTTTGTAATTTCACGTGGTATGTGCAATCCATTCCCAGCCAATGGGATTGCTCAAAAACTATATAGATATGCAAATGAGTTTAAAAGTAAGTATAAAAGGGGGCGGAAAAATGAGAAGATCGTCAGTCTTGACTGACCAGCAAGCCGTCTAGTTTGACGGCTTGCTATTTTTGTGAGCTGCGGCCTTCTAAGAGGAAGGTTCAGCCCCACCCACGGGGTTTCGGCTTGCCCGATGTCCTGTGGTAGGTGGAGTTTCAGCCAAAATATTGGTTGAGAGCTGCCTAAAAGTGATCCCTTAAAGGTGACAGCTGTGAGCTTTTAAGCTGCAGCTTTCTCCTTTAAAGGTAACAGCTTCGAAGCTGCTGCTTTCAGAGGTTCACAGCGTAAGCTGCAAAGCTAGTTTTTGGGTTTCGGTTGGGGTTGGCTTGTGTTCCGCCTTTTCCAATTCTGAATGAGCTGTGTTGAAGGAGTGTTAATCAACAGATCCGAAACAGCCAAAATTAAATAAATAAGCCGCTTGTTAGCGGGACTCTGAAACTAAAGCTCATTGAGCAGTTCAAATCAAATAGGCACTGGACCAAACTGTCAACTATTCAGAAACGGCTCATTTTCATCAAAAGTATTTTGTGGTTATGTAACATCGTCGCAGCCTCATATCACCCCTCATCTGACAGTTCTGATAATGTCCTCCCAATAAGGGCTGACTGTACAGCGTGCACAGTGTGTAATCCAATCGCTAACTCTTGCGGATTGAATTGGTAAGTACCCCGAATTGTCATTGTGATATCATGGGTGATGAACTGAGACTATCAATTTGAATCAATCTGATCTTTGTTGAAACTAGTCTGACAATTGGACGCACTAGACTTGTATTAATATTAAAAATCGATGCTAAAACTACTTTTAATATAAATTATATTATAAATGTATTAATATTAAAAAAAATTGAGCAGCTCTATATATATTAATACTTTTTACTTTTTACGCGGTACCGTATAAATCATTACTGCCAAAACCGTGGGGCTAAAATTGACGATCAATATTTAGTTAAATATTTTGACTTTTTTCGGTACATAAGTCAGCGTTAACGTATAGCTTTTTTGGTTTCAAATAAAAGCCCGTCTTCTGCCCTGTCTAACTTTCGATTACCAAACCTTTTACGTGGTACCTGCTAATAAGTTATGGTCAAAAGTTCTTTTTGTAAACAAATTTGTTCGAAAAAATTGCTCCTCAACTACTTTATAAATTAAACGTATTGAACAAAAGTTCGAGAAATTGAAATCGTTATAGCTTGCATCAACGTTGACGTAGAAACACAAAATTGACAGCATTAAACTCACATAATGAAGGAGATTTTGAATGATACCTTACATGATGATTTATGGACGCAATGCGGCGAGGCAGGTATAACTATTATTTTATACTGACAATTGGCTGCCGTTTATGTCATTATGCGACCTATCTATCGATAGCACTTGATGAACGCTAGCATATAAAACAAATTTCACGTCGATATAGTAACCCTAAAAACAGTTATGGCTCCTGAAATTTTTCCTTTTGGTGACTAACTTATAATCACCTCATATGCGATCAAATTGCATTGTAATTCAAATTTAATGAAAATTTGTAAAATTTTTCAAAATTTTTTGTTGTCATATGCTAAATTACTTCAGCGTTCTACATTTGGTCGACCTAGCCTAAACTATACGCATTAGACTTGTTATTAATATTAAAATTTTTTGGCACTATTGAGATTAAAAATTGCTGTTATTTTAATAGTATTTTTAATAGTGCTTGAATTTGGCAGTCGTTTAGGCTGTTGTTTTCTCAATTACATGCAATCTTACTTGTATGCTCACTGGAAAGTATTGTGTTTTCTTATGTATTTATTGACCCTTAGCGTGAAAAAAATTATGTTTCATATTAATATTAAAATTAATATTAAAAATGGTTTTAAGCTTCTATTTATCTTAATATTGAAAATAAAAATAGAAACACTATTTATATTAATATTTATATTAAAAATACTTTTACCTGCTATTTTATATTAATATTATAATTAAATTAAATTGCGCTTCTATTAAATGTTGATATTTATATTAAAAATTTTTTGGGTCTTTTAATTATATTAATATTAATATTAAAGTTGAGAGCACTATTAAAGTAATGGTAATACGATCCATCAGTAAAATAAAAGAATCTTAAAATTATTTTCAAATTTTCGCTTGTGTTCTCGTTGACGATGTAAAAAAATAGCGCACATAGCAAAGCGATAGCGCATCAAAGTGCGTATAAAGCGCTTATTTTAGTAGGCTTAAAAAATAGCACTTATAGCACCTGATGGTGCTATTTGCGTGATTTAGGCGCTATTTTGTGCCATTGGCTAATTATATTAAAAAATATTTGCGCTTTTTTATTTCCTAGCCCTGGAGGCACAGGCTTAGGCTTGGGCTTAGGCTTAGGCGTACCAATCAACAGGAGGCGAGAATGGAAAGCCCAGATGGCGGCGATTGCGACTCCAATTTGAAACAGGGGCGAGGGATGGAAAGTCCTACAAACCCAATACCGGGGGGTGGGGGGGGTGGGCGCCTACTGAATCTTCTTACCTTTGTAGGGTTTCATTTTGCGTAACCACTAGGTTTGAAGAAATGGGAAAAGTCGCAGCGTGTATAGCGCAAAACGGGGGGAGGCTATTTGAGCTGGAGACTATAATAGCGAAAAGAGCGGAAATAGCTGGGGGTGGGGGGGGGGGGAAATTTTGAGCTGGACACTATAATAGCGCAAATGGCGCAAATAGCGGCTAGGGATGGGGGGGGGGTAAAATCTCGTGTGACGTGCACGCTTACACGCGACGTCTACCGTTATTTTAATAAAAATATTTCTCAAAAAATTTTCAGGTCAGCTTCGAACCATTGTCAGTGACATTGTCAAGCCAGACACTCTGACCACTCGGTGAAGCTGACCTGAGCCACTAAGTGCTAAATAGTCTTTAAATTTACAATGGTGATTAAATAATTAATATATTGTCATTTGCAGCTAGTTTTGTTACATTGTGTGCATCTGCATATAATTGTTTTTATTAGAAAAACGTTGTATTCAAACAGCGAGTTAATGGTCAGCTTTAACTGCTCAGCCAAGCAGAATATAATTTGTAGGCGGAGACAAAACTGATTGGTTGGTGCGAAAAAACCATAGTTGCGAAACAATTAATCCAAATTTATAAGTGTTGGGAAGAATAAGTTCAGGAATTACACCGCACTAAATTAAATCCGACTAAATTTAGTCCGATTATAAATTTGGGCTTACTCCTAAACTACCGGACTAAACGGTTTACCGCGTGAAATAAGTCCAGCTTGATCGGACTAAACGGAGTTAAAAATCAGCGCGCTAGCTGTTAAGGTGGTAGTTACGTTTTTGAAAAAACTTTGATAACGCGCTATAACTTTTGGTTGACTCAATGAATTTAATAGTTATCTTTTTCACGTTTAAGAACTTGACTTAAACTACAGTTATTTATGCACATTATCTAGCTTAAATCTGTAACAAGCTAGTCAGCAGATACTGTTAAGGCCTATTCACATGAGGGAGCATGAGCGGGCGCATCGCATGGCGTACGCCATGGCGCATGAGCGGGCGCATGAGAGGGCGCATGAGCGGGCGCACACGCACACTTGCCTACTGCATTGTGTGACGCAAGGCAGCAGGCTGTGGGAAAACAAAGAATGCACCCTGCTTACACAATGCACACAAGCACAATGCACACAAGTCACACAATGCAGTAGGCAAGTGTGCGTGTGCGCCCGCTCATGCCTCTCTCATGCGCCCGCTCATGCGCCCTCTCATGCGCCCGCCATGCGCCCTCTCATGCGCCCGCTCATGCGCCCTCTCATGCGCCATGGCGTACGCCATGGCGAAATACGCTATGCTGAAAATGAGTGTCATAGGCCTTTAAAGTAGTCAAATTTTGTGAATTTTTGCATTTTTCTTATTTTGCTTGTAAAATTGATAGCGTAACTTCAACTAATTTCATTCTTTACACCAACATAACCAATAACAGGATGAATTTTAATGCTAAGTTTGGCGCATTTATATAATGCAGGGAGAAGAAAGTTACTGACCTTTAATTTTAAAGTTTTTTAAAATTTCTAAAAATTTACAAATATTTGTATTCTACTTTGTAATTTTTTCACTAAACAGGTTTAAATTGAACACATCAGAAATTGTGCTAAAAAACATGTAAAATAATGCATAAAACGATTGCAACATTTAGACTCTTAGATCTAGTCCACAGAAATACATTTTTAAACAGATACTCCTGTGAGAATTAAATTGATGTAAAGCAAAGAAAAGTCTTAAAAATTTCTGGTATAAAAAAGACACATGTGTGTGCCATAATTCACCTAAATTTTTGAACAAAATCCTCTTAGCAGTTGTTAAATAATTTGCTGACTTTTGTGTAAAGGCACCGGAGTCCAAAATAGAACGCTAGGTAGGCAATGCTTTTTGATCCTCAAAAATGTGAAAAAGGGAAGGACAATAAATTTTGGCATCTGAATCTTTTAGTTTTTGACAGGCCCGTGTGTCATTTTTTATTTTTTCAATAAAAGGCCGTTTTGACTAAAAAATATTTTATGTGAAAATTAAAAAATGATTGTTTCAAGCTATTTTAGCAAGCATTTATCTCGTAATAAATTATAGTTTCCTAAATTAATATGCGTACTATAAATTATTGATTGAACTTTAAAGGGAAGTCGTCAAGTGTTACTCCTGCAAAACTGTCGAAGTTTTTAATGCCACCACCTTAAGTCCGCTTATCCCGGAAATAATTTTGTACACGGCTTCTTTCAGGCAGATAATTTTTTCAAATCATTTAATCGTATTATAATTAACCCTTTAATCCGATAAATGAGTAGGCC